>JAJIYU010011055.1:0-15576 GCA_030144865.1 Tinospora cordifolia
TTTCCTTTATGATTAAATAAAGATTTGAATTTCCTTTTATCTCTTTAATGTAGCCTTGTTTAGTATTTACATTTAAGGCATGGGATATTGGGAGTAGAAAGTCAAGTGTGTATCATTTGTAAAGTAACATAGGACCCGGCCCATAGTTAAGTCTATTGTTGCGACAGTTGTTATAACAGTGGATGCAACAGTGGTTATGTCCACAAATGGTTAAGTCCAAGTTAACATGCGGGGGTCGGGGTGTTACAGACAACTATCGCTAAACCATATTGATACATAATGGATCAAAGAATTAGTAATGCAAGACCAGAATTCAAACAAGAATAGGTTCACAAATTATGATCAAGTATTTCATAAAGATGAAGTTCTCAAACTATCCATATCAGACCCTCATTTTTTTTTTCTTACACTTGTTAGCTTGGCAGATAAACCCTTAGTGACAACTAGTATGGGCTTGTTTGTTTAAGATTCTAATTATGAAAAAATGATTATGAAAAAGTGATTGTCAGATAAGTGATTATCAAAAGTGGTTCTAATTATGTTTGTTATAGATTATTAAAAGTAATTTTAACAATTATCACACTGTTTGTTATAGTTTAAAATAAGTACTTTTATTGTAACATTGACATTTTTACCCTTCTACATAAGAAGTATTTTTGTTTGTTCATTTCCTTAATACTTAAAATTTTAAAATTAATATTATATTATTTATTTATCTTATTTATTTTTATAAAATTTTAAATTTTTTATTATAAGGCATGAATTATATATTTAATTTATAAAGTTGTTCAATCTAAAAAAAATTAAAATTTATTTTTACAAATTATATGAAAATAATTATTTAATTAAATATTTTACATATAATTTTAGAATAATATGTATATTATGTATATTAGATAAATAAATTAATTATTCTTATTTGTCTCTGCTCGTTTTCTTCGTCTCTTTCGCCTTCTTCTTCTTATTACTTGAAATGTCGTTAGTTTTGTTGTAATTCTCCTAGTGATCATCAAGAGATGGTAATAGGAGGCAATTTTTGGGGTTTACTAAAAGCATACGCGTGGAATGAAGATTTTGATTTCCTTCGAAACAGAGAGTCACAATTGATCTCTCATGTTGGATTGTTTAGCACGAAATTGCATTGAAGAAATGAGCAAGAAACCCTCAAATTATGATCATTTTCTTCAAAATCATTAATCTATTCTCCAAGGTCCATTAACATTTCTTCTTCTTCTTCTTTCGACCAATTTTTCTTTTGGATTGTAGTTTGGAATGCTTTCGGTGTTTGTCGTGGATGATGCCCAAAACTTCAGTGATGAGGCCTAGCTTTTCAGCAGCTGAACGACGATGAACACGAAAGAATGAAAGGGTAAAATAGAGATTTATCTCTCAGATTGCGAAATCGTTTATCAAGAATTGGCAAGGTTGCTGCTTCTCCGGATCGTGGTTTTGCTGTGTTTCCATCGGTGGTGAAATGGTCGACAAACACGATGAAAACAACTTCTGCGTTTCAAAACGGTTGAAACGCACCTATTAAGCCGTGCCAAACAGGGCCTATGTTGCACCAAAAAGAGAATCTCCGGTCAATGATATTTACAGCAGAAATTACTTTTAGTTAGGATTTTTGGTTAGAAGTAAAATAGTAGTTCTAAGTTTTGCATTCACTTATGCATCGCGCGTCATAAATACAAATTATTATTTCAAAACTAAAATATTTACATATTTCCATAGGAAGGAATTTTGTATAGAAGTGTAAATTTTTTGTAATAATTGAGAAAACAAACAAATAAATAAAATACATTTAATTTAGTGGGATGAAGATTCAAAAACAAAAAAAAGAGAAAGATATACGTGTGTGTATATATATATGAAAAATAATGTATATACAAATATATACATATGTATATTGGTTAATAATAAAATAAAATAATTAATTAATTAAAAATATTATCTAAATTTTATTAACAAGTAAAAGATTTAATAAATTAAACTTTGGTATACAAGACACAAAATAAAATAAAAAATTTAATAGAAAAATGATGTAAAGTATGTATATTTAAGTGTATAAGGGGTGTACATTGTATATATTAGAAATTATATATAAAAAAGGGGCCCCAAACACACAAGATTAGAAAATGTGATTTGAGTAAACTCTCCATGCCATATGAGGATTAAAGGGTGAGAAATTTGAATTAAGATCAAATACCACTAAGATGACAACAAGGAATCCAAGGTAAACTCAAACACCTACTCATACCTTATTCATACTAACTTTTTCCTATCTTAATGTGGCATCTTCCCTATTCCTTCTATTTTAAAAAAATCGACTCCCCTCCTATTCTCTCTCCCCTAGTCAAATTCCTTCCTCTATTGCAAGATCCAAGTAGTTCCAAGTCTTAATCAAAGAGAAATCTCATCAAAATGAAGCACACACATCGATTTATAAGGTATTAACTCTTCACAACATTTTATTCTCTTCTTTTTTCCCTTCTTTTAATCTCTAGATGTTGATTTTGGTATTCTCCCATCTTGCAGGACGTCTCTTTGTCCAGCCATTGAAGAACATCACAAAAGGTTGATAGTGCACGTGTTTAGCCATAATGATCCATTCTATTAGGTAATACCCTACACTATCTTTACCACCCTCCTTAACTTTTCTTTTCTTCTTCTTTCCACCCCTTGATGTGACTATTCTTTCTATTAGAAATTTCTGAAATATGTTCCTAATTCCATCATCAAAACATAAATTAAATCAGCTAGAGGAGGAGCTGATAACTCTTGTTTGGAGCACATAACATCAACGATACATTCCGAGCAATGGTAGGAAGGTATAATGATCATATTCCTTTCTAATGGTCTTTCTTTTATTTCTAGTGATTAGTCTAATGCTCTAGAAGCCTATAAGTATATGGAAACAAGAAAAGTTGAAGAAAAAAAAATCAAGTTTACATGGGAAAGGATCAAACAAATAAGTGTGATCATGAAACGAAGGATTATGCATGACATGTGAGGAATATAGTAATCAAGAGGGTAAAATAGGATGAATAATGCATTGTTTGATGAAAAAAAAACCCAGCAAGTAGGTTGCTGGAAAATCATGAATATTGATGCACAAAATTCTAATTTTAGGCCATGATGAGAAAGCATACAAACAAGCATGTATGCATGATATAATTAGGGTATAGACATGTTTAAGTGAGAATTGAGTGTAATTGCATATTAAGTAAGGTTTCTATACATTTAAATGTCAAAAACCAGCAAGTTAGGTTGTTCAAAAATGGGGATTTAAGTAATATGTAATGTTAATATTGGAGTATTATAAAATAGCACACTCATAAGAGCCGTATGCATGAAATAATTAGGATACATGCATGTTTAAAAGATGGTTAACCATGATCACTAATAGGGCATTGTTTGATGCATATATGAGTCAAAAATCAGCAAGATAGCTTGTTGGAAATTGATGGTTAAACATGCCTAAGAGGCTAGAAATGTAATACCCTGTAAAAAAAAATCCTTTTTTTATAAGATGAAATGAAATGATTCTCTTTAATTATATCAGAAGAACATTTTAGCAGTCAAATGACAATTCAAGTGCCCAAAATTGTTCAATTTGTGTCTTCCAATATGCCCCATTGATCCAAAACTAATTTGAGGGCTAAGAGGGACGATCCGTGTACTCAAGAGGAAAGTTTTCAATCCGTGTGCTCTTCAATCTGCACCATCGATCCAAAACAAATCCAAGGGCTAGGAGGGACGATTCATCTGCTCAAGGGGAAAGTGTTCAATTTGTGTGCTCTCCAATCTACACCGTCGATCCAAAACTAATTCGAGGGTTAAGAGGGATGATCCGTGTGCTCAAGAGGAAAGTGTTCAATCTGTGCTCTCCAATCTACACCATCGATGTAAAACTAATTCGAGGGGTAAGAGGGGTGATCCGTGTGAAAGGAAAATTTTTAATGAGCAACCTGCCATTCCGTGCTCATTGGAACCCTATGTAAACCCCCAAATGTTCTCATTCTCTTCATCTCAAAGCAAGAGCTAATGAGATCTCTCCTATTCTCTCTAGCCTTCTTTTGGCAATCCTCTCAGTTCTTGAGTGATCTTGAGTGTTTGAAAGTCTTCTAGTAATGGAGTTCTGTCAGATTTCAGAGGCTTACAATTGTTTTACGAACTAAGGTGAAAGTAATTTCTAAAACCTCTATATTACTAGTTTAGTTTAATATCATGTTCATGTATGCTTGATTTTAGTTTACTATGATAAGCATGATTAAATTTTTAGTTTAACATATATGTCATGTTTAGTTGATCATGAAACTATGTCATGCTTAGATTATGCATGTTTAGGTTTGTTTTAAAGTATGATACATGCTATGTGCTTATTTTCAAGTTTTGAATGTTTATGTGTTAAACATATTGGATTTATTTTATTTATAATAAAATGAGTAGGAGATTAAATAAAAGATTTTAGAGATTATGAACCATGTACTGTCACAGTAAACATGAGGGTTACTGTGGGTATTGTTTACATGTGATTAGTTCACAGTGATGTCCCAAAATACTTGGAATATAAGTTAGGCCCTAAGTCCAATGAAACTTGGCATAAGGAGTGCATTTTCACTCATGGGAAGTATTTTGATAAAGAACATCAAGGGCTTTGAAATCCTTTCAGTCAAATTTACAACTGTAAACAAAATATTGTTTGAAATACCTAATGATCTACAAGTGCATGAATTTCAATGTGTTGTTATTCTAAAATAGTAGTTTGGTTGTTTGAAAAAGATCCATTGGGCTATGTGCTCACCTTCCCTCTCATATTCTTTAGAAAATTGACTTTCATGAAGACCATGAATATTAGTTAATTTTTTATTTAGAAAGTTTTCAATTTCTATGTAAGGGCATGTTGCCCAAGGTTTGAATATTCCAATGTAATAGTTTCTTTTTAAGATTTAGTTACGTACTTCACTTTATTAAATTAATAAAGCTTATGAATTTCTTTATCTCTTGCATTATTGGCTTATTTAATTTGATTCCCAAATTTGAGTTAAGTACTCTTAAATTTTATTAAGGCATGCGATAATTGAAATAGAAACTTAAGTTGTGTTCTTATAAAGTAACACTGGCTCCGCCTGCCTTGTGGTTAAGTCTAATTGAAAGTCTTGGGGGTTAGGGTGTTACAAGTGTGGTATCAGAGCCTAAGACTTAGTTGCTGGACAAGAATTAGAAAGTCATGCTGTTAGTTGCATAGCAAACTAACATTAGAATAGGTAAATTATGCATTTTATAGGAAATAAGAGAAAATAGAAGTAAAGAATTGCATTATTAGCAATAGTTGCATATAGTTAGGGATTTACATTGTTTAATGACTTTTAAGCCTTGTTTTCTATAGTTTTGATATTCTTCTATAAGAAAATGATGTCTAGGAAAGGAATTGCGTGTATTGCAGGATATAGGTTGAAGCACACAAAAGGATGCATCAGAAGAAGGCAAATAAGAGATGGAATCAAGATCAAATACTAGTAGACCGCGGTCCAAGAATTGAAGACCGTAGTAATAACAGAAGAACTGAACCAGTTGATAACACACTGGTGACCGTGGTCCATAAACTGGAGACCGCGGTCACCAGAATGTGGTTTGCACAGAAACTCTACAGACTGCGGTGGACAGAATGCAAGAATTCCTGGGTTTTTGACATCAAAATCATGGACCACGGTCACTCGATTGTCTAGCGAGATTTTCGTATTTTTTTGGTTTTTTTAGTGCGGGATTATAAATAGAAAAGGGTAATTAGAGTCCAAAGGACTGAAGATCGAAGAAAAATCACTGTGACGGCTATTAGGACATGAAAGACTAGGTTTTTATTGAAAAATTGAAGATTGTTTAAGAGATTTTGAGTATATATTGCTTCTTTAAATTTAATTTGATGATTTCCTTTGAATTCATGTCTAGCTAATCAGTTTTATTGCCTGGGATGTGATGTTCAAAGCATGTTTTGTAATATCTAATTGTAGTTGCCGAGTTATAGATTCTATTCCTTATTGTGTAGACTTAAAGCCTTATGTCTACTGGCCATAGATGTATTAAACTTAATACTTTGGTCTATCTCAGGAGAGAAGCCTGAAGGTTGGAAATCACAATTAGGACCTAGACCAGTTGATTAATTGGAAGATTGTTGACCAATCTAGGGAGTTGCACAGGGATTGTTGGACTAAACACATAGATTGTTGAGTGAACAGCTCAAAAGAGGGTTTGACAAAACAAATCTAGTGAGTGTTGAAATACCTTGGGAAAGGATTTCAACCATTGATGCTATGGCTCATAGATTAGCTAATTCATAATGACAACGAAGATTTACAAACTATGTAGCGGCATTCACTATCCAAGACATGTTTATCTATTGAATTTTTAACTTTAACTATTATCTTGTTTAGATCAGTTTCTAGTATTGAAATTAATTCAACCAAATCCAATCTAGTATTGATAAAACTGTGATCAATAGTAAATCTGGGATTAGAAATCTTTAGCAACCATTTCTTCCCTGAGGACGATACCCGGTCATACCAGTTATTACTACTGCGATCCCGTACACTTGCGGGGTTCCTAACAAGTTTTTGGCACCGTTGCCGGGGAATAAACGGTGTTAGTGTTTTTAAAAACCAGTTGAATTTGGTTTGGTTTTAGGCAAGATGATATTTTTTTATTATTACTTATTAATTGATTTATCTTATCATTACTAAAGAATACATTGAATACACTTGATCTATTTGCATTTGTGTGTTTAAGGCTTGTATGAGTGAATGTCCTTGTGACACCTATGATCCAAATTCGCTGAAAACAATCAGTCAGATTCAGTTGGAAGCTCAAGAGCGTGCATCAAACATGGCTGAAAGCGGTAGTTTGGGTGTTGGTAACAATGGAGAGGCACCATTACGGGACTTCTTCAAACCTGTGTTAAACAACAACTACTCAGGCAGAGCAAGGACGCCATCAATGCAAACACGTTTGAGTTGAAACTGTCCTTGATCACCATGGTGCAGCAGCAACAGTTTGGAGGCTCAGCTATGGAAGATCCAATGGTACATCTAAACTCCTTCATGGAGATATGCGACACTGTAAAAATCCATGGAGTAACTGAAGATCAGCTTACGCTGAGATTGTTTCCTTTTTCCTTAAGAGATAAAGCAAAAAGTTGGCTGCAAACCTTGCTTCCTGGAAGTATCACAACTTTGGAAGAAATGGGTCAGAGGTTTCTACAAAAGTATTTCACACCAGCCAAAGTGCATCAGCTGCGAGGGGAGATAAGTTCTTTCAAAAAATCTGAGTTTGAATCTTTGTATGAGGCTTGGGAAAGATTTAAAGACCTACTAAGGCATTGCCCACAACATGGTTATCTACCTTGGCTTCAAATTCAGATGTTTTATAGTGAACTTACACCGCCCACAAGGGCTTTGGTGGATTTAGCAACTGGAGGATCTTTGACGGGGAAATCAACCACAGAGGCGACTCAACTGATTGAGGACATGGCAGCTAACACTTATGGACATGGTACAGAAGAAGTACAGCTAAGAGAGTGGGAATTCATGAAGTTGACAAGATCAGTGCCTTGCAGGCCCAAATTGCGGCAATGACTCATTGGTTGAATTTGGTGGAAGAAAAGAATAGTGGAGCACAACTTCAACAACATCAACAAGTGTACTCCATTGTTGAAGCAAATAAGTCATCCTATCATGGAGAAGCTTCAATTGAACAGATGAATGCAATGAACAGATTCAATGGGTATCAAGCACCAGCTAGGGGATATAATGTCCCAAAGTATTACCATCCGGGTGTGAGAAACCATGAAAATTTCTCATATGCAAATAATAGAAATGCTCAAATGCCTCCAGGATTTGTCAATCAACAGCCTTTGCAAGATAAGAAGCCATCTTTGGAGGATAAACTAGATGAAATGATGAGTATGCACTCAAGATTCTTCAAAGAGTTGACTGGCAGGGTTGATAAAAATGACACGAGTTTTCGGAATTGAAATTCAAATTGGAAATTTAAATGCTATAGTTAAGAATTTAGAAACTCAAGTGGGGCAGTTGGCACAGAGAGTGTCAAACCAGCAGCAGAATTTATTTCCAAGTGACACTCAAGTAAACCCTAAAGAAAGCTGCAATGCCACATTCATAAGAAGTGGGAGTGAAGTGCAGAGACCGCCCATCCCCTCTAACCTTCCTATGCTAGTTAATGAGCCTGTCCATTCTGAAGGGCCAGCTTTTATTGAGTCAACTGATCTAGCACCTATTGATGACAAGAAGAAGAAGCTTAGACGTCCCGATATGACTATTCAAGGCAGTAAATATCTTGAGCCCCCTCTGTTACCCTTTCTGCATAGGTTTTATAAGGAGCAGTTAGATCATGAGACTGTGCGGTTGACAGAGGAGTGCAGTGTTATCATTCAAAGAAAGCTGCCTGCGAAGCTAAAAGATCCGAGGAGCTTCACTATTCCGTGCAGCATAGGCAATCAGATATTTGATAAAACTCTTTGTGACTTGGGGGCTAGTATAAATCTCATGCCATTTTCAGTATATTGCCGGTTGGGGATATCAGAGATCAAGCCGTCAGTATTACCCTTCAACTTGCACATCGTTCTGTCACTTATCCACGAGGCATTATTGAGGATGTTTTAGTTAAGGTGGATAAGTTTATCTTCCCTGTTGACTTTGTAGTTCTTGATATGGAAGAAAACAGGGAGATACCACTGATTCTTGGGCGACCATTCTTAGCTACTAGTCAGGCCCTAATAGATGTCACCATGGGAGAGCTCACATTGAGATTGAATGACAAACGAGTTGTCTTCAACATCTTTAGCTCGTTGGAGCCCCTTACTAAAGTGCAAGAATGCAAGAAGGATACTTTGATGAAAGCTGGTAATCAGAGAAAGATTGAAACGCCCAAACCTCCAAACATTGAAGTTGAAGAGGCTGACTTTGTTGAAGGGGAGGCCATTCAAGCACATAGGAAGCCCAACTATGCTATGAAAGAACTGCTAGATGTTGTTCATACTTAGAATAGTCTCAAGAAATAGCCACAGGATCAAATTCTTAAATATGAGTAGCCATCCGATGTTATAACTCAAGCGCTACCGAAAGCCAAGGTCTTTAACAAAATTAATAAATTAGGCTTCGGCTAACCCGTATCTTCATCGAGCTAACGACGTTAAACTTAGCGCTGAGTAGGACGCAACCCACTATAGGAGTTTACATGATTATATTTTGAGTTTAGTTTGTTAGATTTCAGTGAGAAATTGTGTTTATGCACTTTCAATTGACTAAAAAGAGTTTATCAAACTGTCGATCGTGGTTTATGAGATACAGACCTCGGTCCAAATACAGAATACAAAAAATTGCATTCTGTAGACCGTGGTCTGTACACTGGTGACCGCGGTCCACAGAATGTGTTCTTCTACAATAAAATTGGTGATCGCGATCTGCATACTAGTGACTGTGGTCCACAGAATAAAGTTTTTTGGTTTAAACATATGGACTGCGATCGGTAGAATAATATAAAAGTGGTGATCGTGGTCCACAGTTCAATGTTCGATTTAAAAAAAACAAAAAAGGTCCACGGACCGCGGTCCATGTGTCTTTTAAAAGAGAGATCGCGGTCATGTTGGGCATTTGTGCATTGAAAATTCGATTTTTTTCTGGTTTTTGAGGTTTTTCTTCAAGGGTTCAAGCTTCCAATTCCCTTTAAAGTAAAATGTAAGTGCTCTTCTTTGATTTCTTAGTAGTTTCTTGCATTTATTTGAGTGTTTAGTTGAGTTAGGAATGTTTAGATGATTTGAAATGATTTTGGAATGCTTTCATGGTGATTTTTGCTCAATGACTTATCATATTCTTTTCTTTACTTCTAATGTGCTAATTAATTGATTCATTTTTGCACTAAGACTTGATCACATCCATGTTTATGAGTAAGTTATGACTTGGGATGACTTGTTTCATGAAATGAGGAGTCTCTTCATTTGATTTTTATGTCATGAACCATCACAAGCAATACAAGATTCAATGTTTCATCCCTAGTTCATGACTTTGATGTTAGAATGCTTAGACAAGGTACATGAACTATATGTTAAGTAAGTTTCATTGAATGGTTGCGGTGTTATTATATATGTATCTTGTTGTTTTCCTTGCTTTTTTAATCTTTGTGTTTGCAGGCCTCCATGAATGAAAATGCCTATTTCCAAGGGAAAGCAACAAGCACCTCCTCCTCCACCCTCCGATAGAAATAGATTCAGAACTGCAAATGCCAAACAACGGTTCAATATCATCCGCTCTAACATACATTTGATTCCTGAGAGAGGAATCATGTTGATGAATGAAGAGTGTGAGTTGGGCCTCGATACCGTTATAGCTGCCCAAAACTGGGAAAAATTGATTTAAGCACCAGGCAACACAGTGGTTTCAATTGTGCAAGAATTCTATGCCAATGCCTTGACAGATAAGGCACATCTGTTTGGATAAAGGGTAAATGGGTACTGTTCAATGTAGCGGCGATTAATGAGGTGTATGGCTTACTGGCAGAAACTCTGGATGAATACTACAACCTTCTGCCAAGGTTTGACCCAGATGAGATATTGCAGACATTGTGTGTTGATGGGGCTTCATGGATCTTTTATAACAACAGGCCCATGAATTTGATGAAGACCACATTCAAGACCCAGGCTAAGGTTTGGCTATATTTAGTTTGTGCTAATTTACTTCCTTCCTTGGCTATTAATCAGGTTACTGTAGAGAGAGCTGTGCTAGTGTACTATATCATGAAGGGGCTCCTAATCAATATTGGCATGATCATCTCCAGCTCTATCCGGTCTGCTATTGATAACAAATGTCGGTCTGCTGCACCCTACTCTTATTACAGAACTATGCAGACGAGCAGGGGTAGTATGGGACAAGTCAGAGCCGTTCTTAAAGATGAAGGATCATATAGCGGTGAAGATGCGCACGTCGTCTACTTCTAAGAGGCGCAGGCCCTCTAATGAGTCTCCTCCACCAGCTACTGCTCCTGCCTCTGCTCCTACACACCCTGTTGATGCCCCTCAGTTTTCTTCAGCCGCGGGCGCACCTCTGTCTAGTACGGAGCACACTATGATGCACTGGATGGCATACGTGACTGAGTGGATGCACCGTAAGGACCTAGATATGGCAGCAGTTTTTCCTCTTCCCCCTTGTGTCGTGCCTTACATGGAGATCACTTGTTGCGTACCTCCAGTACAGCCTCCTCCACCAGTGGTCCCTGCAGAAGATGATGATGATGATGATGATGAGGATGGCGGTGATAATTTCAATGATTTTATTACAGAGGGCGAAGTCTTTGGTGCAGATCTTTGAGCACCGTGGTTTTGACACTTCTTTTGCTTTTCTTGTGTTTGTTTTCTGGTCAATCACACTTTGTATCTTTGTGGTTCCTATGTTTTTCTTCTTCTTTTGTTAATGCATTATTTCTGACTGTTTGTTCACTGATCCAATGCTAATCTATATTTTGTCATAATTTCCAGACTATTTTCTTTTTTCTTTTTCTCTTTGAATGCATGTGTGATGTGTCACCCTGCCCATATTTACGTCTCTATGTGCACTTGAGGACAAGGCACAATATAAGTTTGGGGGTGCTCATTGAAGAAAGTCTTCTTCAAAGTTATTTCAAGTCAAGATCATGTCAGGTTTATTTTTCTTTAAGGTTCATTCTTTATTTTACATATTTTGTGTGCATTAGTACTTCTAAACTGCATACATTTTTGGCATATCACATGCATAGCTATGTAAAGTCTCTCATGACATGTAGATATTAGGATTGTTCATGTAGCGATAATTCATAAGCACATTAGTTAGGACATGAACATATAGAGCATATAGATGTCACTTAGGCTAGAGTCATGCCATATTTTTGGAAATTTTCACTAAGTAACCTATGAAATTGAAAATTCCTTTAGTGTGATGAGACAAAGAATTAGGGTGCTCTCAAACAGTCTGTGTGCTTGGTTTGTCTAAAATTTGACCTTAACAGATCTCTGTAGTCTTAGGTAGATTGAGACTTCGAAGCTGAGGAAAGTGAGGAGTAGAAACCAAATCACAAATAAAGTGAATTTCCCACAAATTCTTAAAATAATCAAATCTATCTTGAACACTGTTTAGGAATTACTATAGGAGGGAAATGAAATGGGCCATCATTGTTTGAGTCATAACCTCAAGGCCGGTCCCCGCATTTATAATCCTTTGTAGCCAATTTTGAGCCTTATAACCTGTTTTCTTGTTATGAACCTAAACATTATATATAGAAACACTCTATCCTTTTATCAATATCTCATTTAACCTATTTGTGTATACTCATGCTTTTAATATTGCCTATTCTGATGATGTGAAAGAAGAAGGGGATGCTACACATTGAAATACATATATTTTCAGTTTTATTGTCAGATTTCTTTTGAATTAAAAAGAAAAAAAAAGAGCTATATTTATTTCCTTTAGAATTTCAGTATTCTCAATAATAGCTGAACTTTTGACTTTTGTATGAGTGTACATATGAGTACAATTTGGAGTGCATGTACTGAAATAAGTTTGGGGGAGCTATGAAAACATGGTTGTGAGCATGAACGAGAAAAACAAAGGATTATGATCAAGCTATATATAAAGAAAACCAAACAAATTAGGTTATTATTATTGCTATGAGTGTACACTTGAGTCAGATTTAAATTCCTATTACACTTGTACCTTGAGCCAGACCACGTTACAACCTGAAAAAAAAAAGACCACTTATCCTGACTATAGTTTGACTTGAGTAGAAGATAGATAGATAAGAGAATTTAGAGGGTCTATGTACTCAGGTATTAGGAAAGGATTTCTGTGCGTGGGATGGTAACCACAAATCACCTACAAAGTCTAGGAGGATTGAGATACTAACAGATGAAAGGTGAAGTTGAGAAAGAATAGAGGATGAACTAAAATCTAGACAAACTGAATGACCCTAAGGAAGTGTTAATGAGTCATAAACTATAGGAATGGAAGATTGAGGTTATAATGATGAGTGCAAAAGAATTTAATTCTATATGGCATGACATGTTAATCTTCGATTAGAATCATTGTTCGGGGACGAACAATAATCTAAGTTTGGGGGTATTTGTTAGTTGCATAGCAAACTAACATTAAAATAGGTAAATGATGCATTTTATAGGAAATAATAGAAAATAGAAGTAAAGAATAGCATTATTAGCAATAGTTGCATATAGTTAGGGATTTACACTGTTTAATGACTTTTAAGCCTTGTTTTCTATAGTTTTGATATAAGAAAATGATTTCAAGGAAAGGAATTGTGTGTATTGTAGGATATAGGTTGAAGCACACAGAAGGATGCATCAAAAGAAGGCAAATAAGAGATGGAATGGAGAGCAAATACTAGTAGACTGCGGTCCAAGAACTGAAGACTGTAGTAATAACAGAAGAACAGAACTAGTTGATAACACACTGGTGATTGCGGTCCATAAACTGGAGACTGCGGTCACCAGAATGTGGTTTGCACAGAAACTCTATAGACCGCAGTGAACAGAATGCAAGAATTTGTGGGTTTTTGACATCAAAATCATGGACCGCGGTCACTCGATTGTCTAGCGAGATTTTCGTATTTTTTAGGTTTTTTTAGTGCGGGACTATAAATAGAAAAGGGTAATTAGAGTCCAAAGGACCAAAGATCGAAGAAAAATCACTGTGACGGCTATTAGGGCATGAAAGACTAGGTTTTTATTGAAAAATTGAAGATTGTTTAAGAGATTTTGAGTATGCATTGCTTCTTTAAATTTAATATGATGATTTCCTTTGAATTCATGTTTAGCTAATCAGTTTTATTGTCTAGGATGTGATGTTCAAAGCATGGTTTGTAATATCAAATTATAGTTGCCGAGTTATAGATTCTATTCCTTATTGTGTAGACTTAAAGCCTTATGTCTACTGGCTATAGATGTATTGAACTTAATACTTTGGTCTATCTCGGGAGAGAAGCCTGAAGGGTGGAAATCACAATTAGGACCTAGACCAGTTGATTAATCGGAAGATTGTTGACCAATCTAGGGAGTTGCACAGGGATTGTTGGACTAAACACATAGATTGTTGAGTGAACGCCTCAAAAGAGGGTTTGACAAAACAAATCTAGTGAGTGTTGAAATACCTTGGGAAAGGATTTCAACCATTGATGCTATAGCTCATAGATTAGCTAATTCATAACTACAACGAAGATTTACAAACTAAGCAGCGACATTCACTATCCAAGACATGTTTATCTATTGAATTTTCAACTTTAACTATTATCTTGTTTAGATCAGTTTCTAGTATTGAAATTAATTCAACCAAATCCAATCTAGTCTTGATAAAACTGTGATCAATAGTAAATCTGGGATTAGAAATCTTTAGCAACCATTTCTTCCCTGAGGACGATACTCGATCTTACCGGTTATTACTACTGCGATCTTGTACACTTGCGGGGTTCCTAACACATGCCTAGACATGTGTTGTTGGACTAAAATTAGAAAGTTTAATCTTATACCAATGGTGATATTAGATTTAGAAAGTATTAACTCAATTAGGTTTGACTTGTGCTTTGAGTTGAAATTAGAATGCCCTACCTTCTATTTTTAAAATTGAAAACAATTTCAAAAAGTGTTTTTGGAAAGGAAAGGTATGTTTTGAAATTTTTTGTTTGCATACAAAGACTGCAAATGGAGCTGATAGTGAGTAAGCCTTGTCTTGAGTAAAGCTAAATATTGAAACGGGGTTGGGTTATCCCGCCCGAGAAAGCACAGTTGCTAAGCAGTCTTCGGTCTTGTTGCTTGATTTGGAGGTTATACCACTAGCTTATATGAGTGGTTTAAGTTAAAGAACACCCTTACTTTCTAGAAAAGAAAATTAGAAGGTGAAAAAAATAGGGTAAGAAATTGAATAAAAATTGAAAAAGATGCCCAAGGTAGTATCTTGACGTGACAGAGTTTGTAAGTCCACCAGATTAAAACCTTGGCTCTAGAGTAGTGACCTTAAGTAGAAACATATGTGGTTTAGTGGATCAAATGCATAAAACTGTGGGACATAGGTTAAAAACTAAAAATGTGCAAGAACAAAACACTTGTTTGGTCAAGACATGAGAACGAAAAAGATTTTATATCTCTGGTTTTTATGTAGTATGGGATGCATAGAAATTTGGATTTATGGAGGAAGCCTGACTGAGAGAATGACGGACCATGGTTGGTGAATGATCAGTGACTTTGAAAAAACTTATTCCTCTATGCTTGGCTAGTATGGGACGGTCAAGTATAATGGGCTCAGAAAACCTTAGTTATCGAGATATTTGCGAAATTGTTTAGGTGTGCAATATTCTGAGTGAAAGTCTAAGTGGAAGGGCTAGAGTGGTATGAGACACTTGAACTTGGAAGCTTAGATGGAAGTGTAACATCTCAGAAATTTTATAGAAATTTGAATTTTTACTTAGAATATTACACAGAATTGATGAATGAGAAATTTGGCATGTCCTAGTTATCCAAGTAAGGATCAAAAA
>JAJIYU010011056.1:0-15577 GCA_030144865.1 Tinospora cordifolia
GATGTGACAACCATTCAACTTTTTCCCTTCCTTATTAATAGCAATTTAATAATAGTAATATGCCCTGAAGGTCTCATAACGATGAGGTGACACTCAATAAAATATTACTTTTATAACAGAGTATTGAGCACTTAATACAAATTAAATTAAACGTTTAATACTTTAATTAAGTTTTTTATTTTTTTATATTTTTAAAAAATTTAACGTGATAGTGACGCTTATACGCTCAGTGTAGATCAAGCATATGGACATAAGAAATATTCTTAAGACATTAGTTTAGGTCAACCCTCCTCGTAAACTTGGCTAACATGGTCAATACTGCTAACTAAAGGCAACATAAGGGCATCTCCAACAACATAAGGACATCCCCAACCAACGCTAGGACAATAGCTGCAACATAAGCTTTTTCATAAAGGTCTATAGCGTATTGTAGACGAAAGAAGAACATTGAACATTCGCTCTACACTTAACACTCAACACTTTTGATACTGAGATGGTACTTCATTAAATGTCACCTCAACACCATTATACTTGCAGTGGAGATGCCCTAAGAACTATCTATCTTGACTCAGTCTAAGTTTGACTTAGTCTGAGTTTGACTCAATCGAAGCTTTCAGTCTATACAAGATGGTAGCCATTGAAAGATATTAATCGGCCCATTGAAAGATATTAAACTATAGGTTATAGTTTCAGTATTATCTCTTCGAAAGAATTATAAAATGATAGTTGAAAAAGTTGTAAAATGGGAGGTATATTGCACATCTTTGTTACAATTTATTTCTCTATTGTTAGTATTTTAATTTTTATGGTCTTATTATAAGTTTATTACGCTCTTTTTTGTTTACTATATGTGGGCTAGACTCACTTACTTATCCTACATTTAAGAGTTGTTTGATACTTGATATTAAATATAATTGAACTAATATTTAATTTAATTTTATTCTTGACTACAATAATATAAGATAAAATATATTTTAAGCCGGACTTTTATCCTATAACTATAACTGTAGAATTAAACAAAATTATATAAAATGATGAAATTTTCTATTCAACTGAATCTTGGTATAAGAATATTCTACCAAATAAATTACAATCTTGTAAGATTTACTCAAAAAATGGAAAGTATTTTTCTAATAATAAACAAAAAAATCAACCGACATGTTTTTTTTTTTTTGATATTCTCTCAAATCTTTTGTAATTCTAATAATTACCTTTAAAAGAGAGAGAATTTAAACAGGAAAAAGAAAGAATTAAATATCGGCAATGTGGTTGGAAGTTACCATGCCCATTATTATAACTTTTATTGCATTAATTTTTAATATCTAACAATCACATATTTCCAAGTCATATTAATTAGCTTACACATTACTAGCTACCATTATTTTAATACGGGATGCAACTGGACTCCGGAGATCTGCCACGTGGGCACCTTTCCAACCATGATTGTATGTTTCGCTTGAACTTTGTCAGTTGTACGCACCCGTCAATGTTGACGTCTAACCTACCACGTGGCATAAACCCATTCGTTGACATTGGTACGGACAAGAGACTCGTTGTGGGACCTTTTCGTTGCCGGCTAAACCAACCGGCGTACACACGTGGCGCATTGATACCTATTTATCCTTTAGGAAAACAAAATACAAAATAAAGCAAATTTATGTAGCCCTTGTTATGTACACACGTGGCGCATTGTTATAATAATAATAATAATAATATTATTATTATTATTATCATTTCATATTAAATAAATAATTAAGAACCACGAGGAGGATAATTTGGTCATTCAGGGTCAAGATTCTTCAACAAACAAAGAACAATAATTTAATAGTCTTGTGGGATGCATTTCTAATATACCTATTTATTTGGGTATGGCATTCCGCAATCTTCAGGGATGTCTTTCTAATATACATATTTACTTAGGGACGCCATTCCAGTATATATATTGATCACAACTCATAAGAACTTGAAAACATGACGCTACTGCAAACTTCCCTCGCCGAAACGTAACTGTTTCAAAAAAAAAAAAAAAAAAAATACAATTCACAAAGCTATCAATCTTGATCAGAAAATTACAATGACTCCAGAACCCTAGAAAACCGCGATTAGATCGAAATTGCCGTGTTGAAGGGGTGTTTGGATTGATCGCTATTACTTGCTGTTTAGTTCGCATTGTTGAGTGTTCTAGTTGGATAAGACCACTTGCGAAGATTGTTAAGCTAAGCATTGCGAGTGTCCTAGTTCGACAAGATCGCGAAGATTGTAAAAGATAAACTCGTTGGTGTCAGTGTTGTGGTTGGATTGAATTTAATCAGTTGTAGTAGTAATGCAATGTGATGAGAAGTGAAGTGAATAAATATTTTTATTGTGTAGGTTTTAGATTGAGATGAGCAACGATGAGTGGAGGAGGAGGTGGAGCAGGATCGTTGGGGCAACGAAGCTTAAGCCATGGATCATTGTCGACGAAAGATGTTCTTGTGTCAATTCATGGGAATAATGTCGGTCTGGTGTTGCGGAAATCTATCAAGGGGAATATTGGTAGGAAGGAGAGGTTTCTTGCTAGGGTCTTCAAATCTGCTTTCAGAAGGAGAGTTAGAATGTTTGCTCTGCTAGCAGCGGCTATAACATTCTGTGTGCTTGTTTTCTCTAATGGAAGAAAAGGTCGGTGGTTTTGTTATTGTTTCTGCTTTATAATTCACGCGTTTTCTTGCTTTAAAAAAAGAATTCTGGATGATGTCATCTTTTGTGATCTAGCTCTTCTGATATATTCTTGGTATTGCTTTGTGTTGATTTAGAATTGACAGTAATCTATACAGGTTCGTTGATTTTTGCCATTGAATTAATGGATTCAATCTATATTTTGCTTGTTCAAAGAATATTCAGCTTGACAACGTGAAGAAACATGAGAGGAATGGGATCCAGAATTTAGTAATATCTGAGCAGAAATATCTTAGAACGACTGAAACAACATACTGAAAGTCGGAAATATATGCTTAAGCTGATGTACTGGTTCCTCAGTTTTGAGTGAAGCTAGGTTTTTTTTTGATTTGTGATATGACTGGAGAAAAATATTTCTGTTCTAGCATTTAGTATTAGAAACTTGTCATTAGTAATATAAATTCATTTAGTTAACTATTAAATCCTATGGTTATGGTATAATTTCAGAGGAGGTGGAGCATGGAAGCACTGATATGGACTGTAGGTCTACTTCATGTCTTCAAAGCCAGAGACTTAGCAGCAGCATATTTTCAAGATATCCCAAGCTTTTGAGCACGAAAGAACAAGATAAAAAGAAAGTTAACACCCCTTCTTTACCGGGTGGTGTTGCAGTTAGAGGGGAAAACATAAATCGACATTCTTCTAACCATGCTGTGGGAAATTCTCTTCCTCCTGGGCATCCATGTGAAAACTTTTCAATCCCACCCCCTCCTGCTGATAAGAAACGAACTGGTCCACGTCGTAAGTTTCAGAAACTGATCTTTTTTTTTTTTATTTTTTTAAATTTTTTAGACGAATCAATATGGCTACTTGTGTACCTCTGACAGTTATGAGCCCCCTTTTTTCTTTGTTTTATTTCAGCATGTCCAGTGTGTTACCTACCTGTTGAGGAGGCCATACTTCAAATGCCACATGTTAGTTCATTGTCTCCAGTGTTGAGGAATTTAACTTATGTTCAAGAGAAAACTTTGAATTTAACTGGGTGGTTTGGAGGTTCTGTGTTTGGGGGACATCCTTCTTTAAAGCAGAGGAGTGATTCTTTTGATATAAAAGAGTCTATGAATGTGCATTGCGGGTATTTTTATGTCTCAAGCATTATAGATCTCTCCAATTTTTTTGAATTTCAGTCATCCTTGTCATGGAAAGAAAGAACTGGCCAGTCATTCCTAATTCTCCACATTCATATTTGCATCGAAGCACAAAAGATGACTTATTCCAATAATATTAATCTGCAGTTTTTATCATGTTTATTAACTTTCTTTTATTATTTTTCCATTGTTTAGATTCGTTAGAGGAGATAAACCTGGCATGCAGTCTGGCTTTGACATTGATAATTCTGACCTTGTTGAGATGGAACAATGCCAGGGTGTTGTTGTTGCTTCAGCCATATTTGGTATGTTGTTCACATCATGAAACTATGACTTCTATTTTTTAGGTGGTTTTAGATGATGAATTTTGACATTTGTACATTGTTGGTCAGGAAACTTTGATGTAATTCAGCAGCCAAAAAATATCAGTGAAATTGCAAAGAGAAGTGTCTGCTTTTTTATGTTCATAGATGAAGAAACTGAAGCAGATTGGAGAAATTCTAGCATCCTGGATGATAGAATGAGGGTTGGACTATGGAGAACTGTTGTGGTTCACAATCTCCCTTATGTTGATCCAAGACGCAATGGAAAGGTAAATATGGTTTCTTTTCTTCAATTTGTATCATGGTAAAAAAAAATTACTGATTATATTGATGGCAATTCATTCCAACAGTAGCTTTTGACAAGTTGCTATGATACGAACTTTTTCCATCTGAGCATTGGACTAAGACTGCCTAATTGCATTAGAAATGCAAAATGTTTGTGCTTGTATTAATATTCCAGAACTATCTATGACCTGCACTTTATGATCTGCATTTGACACTGAAATAGTTTTCACAATGAAGGACTTGATAACTTGTAATAGGAACCATACGGTCAGAGTACTTATAATAGGAAACACTCAGTCGTTATCTGATTTACCTCTCTTATATTACTTAGGAACGAACCAACCTTGTTTCATAAGGAAAGTCACTTACTATCTGAAAATTAATGTGTTAGTTCTACAAATGTTTGGCTACTTGATTATTATAATGAAATTTGTTCAGATTACTTGGTTGAAGTTCAAAGTCGATAGAGATTCTGTTGGAAGCTCATTCCATTAAGACTGATTGGAAAGTTGCAGTACAGTTTCAAAATGAAGTCACTCCTAGTAATAGGAGTTGGAAAAGCAAAAATAGGTGAATAGTATGGTTTATGATTTATGATTTAATTCACCAAGAAATGATCCTAATCAGGTTCCTAGATCACTACACCATGAATTACAAGTGAATGCCATGAATTGGCTCCAATTAGATCAATGGTTCATACATTGTGACAAAATTGTATTGAATGGTCCAGAGAGCAAACTGAATCACAGGTCAATTAATCTGAGTCATTTACAAAGAGATAAAATCAGGTTCCTAAACTCTAAAGCCCATGACTTTAGAGGATCCAGTGATCCAAATCCTGATTCGATTCACCAGACCCCAAAAGATTCTTCAAATCAAAACTGTTACACCTTTGGATGTAATTTTAGATTACCAACTCGGTTGAGGTTCCTTCATTTAGTACCTAATTACTATTCAAAGCACCATAATATGAATATTATTTGTATAGGTATGACTAATTGATTATTATAACTCTAAATAGAGAAAAATGAAAAAAAGAAAGAGAAAGTCTTCCATCAAAGAAAGATCTACCTTCGAGGTTCAGAGGTTAACAAAAATATATTTCTTTTTGTTTTGTGAAAAAATATTAAAAACAAAAGGAAAGATATATCTATTCATTTTATGAAGATGATGATTCCCAGCATTTTCTATTCTGATATTTATACATAATTAAATCAATGAATTAGTTCAAATCTACTATTGAATCTATATTTTCTATTATGATTCCATGGAAATTCAAAAGTCCTATTCCATTTCCAGGTTGTTCAACAAAAACTCCTTACCCAACCCCAAAGATCTATTCTGAATTCATGAATCATACATTTTGTCCCTCTTACCTAGAGCTGAAATCAGTTACTGTAAATATTTTAGATGGACAACTGGTTTTTAAAGGAGGACAAGGAATATATATTCTCCTCATTGGAATAAGTGAATGTATTTTCATTTCCCTCCAAATCTACATTCTTCATGGTAAGGTTTTAACTGCTTGTTCATATGAAGTGGAAAAAAGCATCTCCATGTTGCATTGTTTGCTTCTTGTTGTTCTTCTTTTGATTATATAGATACTTTGAAGAGGATATGGCCTTAACGTGAATGTATTGAACTTTCTGATTTGTTGCATAAGAAGAATTTGCATGTATTTAGTACAAAGACAAGATTGAATGGAGTATTAAATTTAATTAAAATGTTCTGTTTGGCAAATCTTTTGGTTTGTTCATTGTTTTAATCCTATGATTTTACCATTATGTTTTGAAAGAAATAACCATTCATTTTATTGCTTTCTTTCAATATCTTAATTGGGGTGTTTCTGTATGCTATGTATACAGCAATCTCTTCTTAACTTTGTTGTATTCTTATTAAGATTCTGATCCCAATAAAATGATGGCAAGATGGGAAAAGGTGACATTTAAAAAGAACTATGTGATAGTTTGACTGTTGGACAATGTATCACCTTTTATTTGGTCATGCGAAGTTAAAATTAGGATACATAAATGACATAGTTTTAGCTTTTCTTTATCAGAAAGACAGGAGCTATTGCTTATAGACTGTAATATAGATTTCCTAATGTATGCCTTTGTTTTCATGATTGAGATTATTTAAGCAATTCCATTAAAGATATGAAAGCAACAAGTAGCACCTTTGCTGGCCTATTAACTGGATTGAACCTTTGATAGGTACCAAAGCTTCTTCTTCATCGTCTTTTCCCAAATGTGCGGTATTCAATTTGGATTGATGGAAAGCTCGAGCTTGTTGTGGATCCCTATCAGATTCTTGAGAGGTAAATTTTGTCCAGTTCCAGATTTTATAGTTAAAGCTGTGAATATTATATGATAAATAAACACAACTTTTTGGATTTTTTTTTTCTTGGAATCATCATCTAGAGCAATTCTAGAATGTTATACAGAAATGCGTTTCTCCTGATCAAGTGGCATTTATGATTGTTGGACCACATTTGTGGCAGATTCCTTTGCACCCTTAGACACTGTTTAATATTTAAGTAATCGGATAGTTGCCACACGATGCACATTTACTGCCCAAGTCAGATTGCGACTGCTTACATTTAGACTTTCTTTATGCAACTACAACGTGCTTATCTATTTATAGATAGATGAAATAGTTGTGCATGTTCAAGATTGGTTTTCTTGACGTATGTTATTTGCATATTTTGACGTAGTATTGATTGATGGGATTGCACGTTGAAATTTATCCAAAGCTAAGGGGTTGAAAATAAACTGGCACCAATATGGATTTTAAGAAATCTTATCAAGGAAAGAAAGGTGATATTTAAATAAAAATAAGAATTAAAAATACATCTTTGATGTGAAAGAAATACTACAAAGCAACCAGTCATACAACAAAGTATGGAGTATCACTAAGGGGGTGTTCGGTACATAAGGTAATTTTAGGGATGTGAATGAGAATCTTCAAGATTACCTTTTTCATTTCACTATTTATACATCTTTAGGAGGAAGAAAGTGAATCGAGAGAAAGTAGGATTCCCACCCAACATCAATAGTGATTTCCATGGATATAGATGGTATTCATGGAAATATTTTTATTTTTATAAATTAAAAAAAAGCAAACAAAAAATTACAATAACCCAAAACAATAAAATTATCTCCTTTATTTCATGCATAAATTTTATGTTAAATATGATAAATTTTATTAAAAAATATATATACTATTAAATTTATCATTACTATGATATTTTTTCATTTTATTATTTTAAATAATTTTATTGACCACAATTATATTTATTATTTTTAATAAAAATCTACATTACTATTTTAATTAAAATAAAATGTATTATTTAACAAAAAATACTTTGTTATTTGACAATTTTTTTTATTCTTAGTTTGTATAAATAATAGTAGCTTTTATATTTTTATAAAATATTCTTTCTATTATCTATAAGAAAATAATTTTATTCATAATTTTCATGTCAATTAAATTTATTATTTTAATAATACAATTTATTACTTTAAGAATTATTTATATCCTAAGTTTCCATTAGTAATAGTAATTTTTTATTTTAATGATAATATTTTTTTATTATTTTCTAAAATTATATTATTATTATTTTTTGTCACAACTAATTTATTATTTTTACTAAAAAAACCTTTTATTAGTTATAACAAAGAAGCCAAATTTACTAGTTTTTGTTAATTAAGTTTAATTTTTTGATTAAAATACTTTATTGTTTCAAAATTAATAATAATAATAATTGTTTTAATTTTATTATATTATTATTTTAATTTTAATAAATTTAATTTCATTGTTTTTAAATTTTAATAATTTATGCTAAATATTATTTTATTATCAAAGATTTTTATTGTTATGCTACAAAACGCAATAATATAACATTATTCTTTAGAAAGTTGTTTGAGATTTCTATGCATGACTAAACACAAAAATACAAAATCCCGTCTTTAAATTTTCCTTAGTCACATCTAGGAATTTTATTGTCATTTTCATCTAAAGATTTCTGCATACCAAAGGCAACGAAGGCAATGGCTTTTAAAATTATAAATGCTGATGGTCAAAGAGGGGATTTACCTTTTCAATGCCATGCCATGACAATGTAGTCCAACTTTCCAATAAAATTTTAGAAGAGCATGAATTATGTTTCCTTGTTGATAACAATAAAATATTGAACTTAAAAAAACTAAAAGAAAATTAGATGACTATAAAAGGATTACAGCACCAGATGGAGCTGACCGTTGGTCAAAGCGTTTGCTTACAATGACCATGGCATGGAGAGCATTTTGATGTGTAAGTTCAATAAAAAGATTAAATTTAAATCATCAAAGAATTGTAACAACTACAAGGGAATAACTAAACAAATCTGCTTCCTCCACTCTGTTCAATCAAGGGCTAAGTCGACATATAAAATGTGCTACAAGATTGAAAAAAATTATGATGGTGGTGAAGCTTTATCTGGTTCTAGATCCATGTTTTTGCCAGTTGAATGGAAAAGAAACCAAAGTGTTCAAGATTGGAGATTTTTACTATTTTTTTTAAAGAAAATAACTGGAGAAAATAATTTCTGCTCGTAGTGACTCTCTTGTGGATAGCCTGGTTACTGAATTTTAACCACTGTGTTTCTTACCTTATATTCTTCCCTTGTAATTGCATCATTTAGAAATGCATTCTAGGTACTTAAAAACCTCATGGATATAAATATTCAAATCCCTCTAGCATCCACGTACTGTGTCTTCTGCTTCAAATATTTATAAAAAACATCTCATATGTTTCTTTTTTTTTTTTTTCAGATTCTTGTGGAGGAAAAATGCTACTTTAGCAATCTCCAGGCATTACAAGCGCTTTGACGTGTTTGAGGAGGCATTAGCTAATAAAGTTGCTGGAAAATATGATAATGCATCCATTGATTTCCAGGTTGAGTTCTACAAAAGAGAGGGTTTAACACCATATTCTGAGGCTAAGCTTCCAATCACTAGTGGTTAGTATGTGGTTAATCTACTTTTTCTTATCCTTCATCTACCCTCTTTCTGCATCTCTCATTGAATCTTGTGCTCTGCAGATGTTCCTGAAGGATGTGTGATCATAAAGGAACACATTCCAATTACAAACCTGTTTACCTGTCTTTGGTTCAATGAAGTTGACCGATTTACTCCTAGGGACCAGATCAGTTTCTCCACTGTGAGGGACAATATTATGTCGAAAGTAAATTGGAGCATGAACATGTTTATGGATTGTGAAAGGCGCAATTTTGTGGTTCAGGTATTCTTTTTCCCTTCTCTCTTCCTTTTCTAACTTCTCCATTTGTACCAAAAGTTTTTCTCTTGTAAACCACCTTTATTTTTCTACAATATATTCCATGCTTTTCCAAATGAAAAGATGTTGGTTATGCCAGCAACTGATGTCCTAAATAAGTAATATGCATAAGTGAATTTTGCATTATTCAATATGTTTGTTTCATTATAATATGCTCGAGTCTACCATTTTTCAGTAAATCAAATCTTCGTCATTTGAAGGTGGCATCATCAATCTAAATTATGGCTTATTCTCATATCACTTCTTACCAGTGCCTCCCATTTTTTTTTTCGGTGTGCATGACCTTTTCTAAAATGCTTTTCTAGCAAAGGAAGCAACTTTTTATTTAATATTCTAGGTGTTATCATCATGCGACCTCTGATTCTCGGATAGCTTTCATGGTTATATCATCTTGCATCAGTTTGTTTTGTTATGATTTATCCGTCTATTTTTCATATGCATATTATCCTGCTAATCTTGGATTTGCATTGTGCAGAAATACCACAGAGATTTGTTAATAAAGATGTCTCCTCCAGTTGGTAATAAAACTCACCATCCACCACCTCATAAGCCACTGAAGAAATCATCAGCCGAAGCTGCCACTGATCCATTCCTTAGGTTGTGGAAGAAGAGCAATGGAAGAGAGAGGAAATCTGGTTTACAGCAGCATCACAACCAAGACATCGCAAAACGGAGAGTGTAACCATTCACTTGATCCTTTTATTTTTCTCTCATTTCAATACAATCTTTTTTTTTTTTTTGGGGTCATTCCCATTTCAAATGTATGCATGTAAATGAGAGCAACTCAGCGGAGTAATATATTAGGTCCTGATCTGAGAGAAGCCATAGCTGTAGATTTAGTTTGCAAGTGTCCATAGCACTTCCTCAATTTCTCTGTAAATATCATAAATTTTGAATGAAATATCATATAGGTTGCTCATCTCTTCTCTGCAGATAGGCAAATCTTGGTCTTTCTTTCGTAATACCCTGTTTCTCTATGTCATTGTTTAGGTTGATGTTTCTGTTTAGATTAATAATAATCTATGTAGTTGGGTCTTGATGCAACCTTTTGACCCAAAATCAAACGCCTTTCAAATGGTCTTGATGCAACCCTTTGCTGTTTAGATTAATAGTAACCCAAATGCCTAATGCGTGAAAGGATACAATATTACTGGTTATAGTACACTCTCAAAAGAATTTCTCTTTTTTGATAGCATGAGTGCTAGCATGGTGAAGAAGACATATGTTCTTATAGCAGATTTCACATCACATCTCACATAATAAAATTACTGCCTGACTCTTTTTTTTTTGTTGAAATTCTTTGACATATCTCCACTAATTACCTTCTAGGGGTGAGATTGGTCTAAAGTTTTGATAGTACAACTGTACATATGTTAACAAACCTCTCAAATTGAAATCTAATCACAGCATGTTTTGAATTCACAATCTTAAAGACATCTCTCATTAAATGTCCAAGTTAGTGATTGCCTAAGCGACCCAAAATGTGGTATTACCTGACTTTATTATTAGATGGCAAGTAAGATCTTCCAAATGTATATCAGTATATGATACTATCAGTGGCAAGCATTATTTTGTTAATTCACACAACTCACACCGTAGGAATATGGATCATTTTCATACGAAGTAGCATATATAGAATATATACTACTTTTGTTATACACTTTCTTAGTAAGGTACTATGAGATCATGGCTCCAATATATATATATATATATGTATGCATATGTATATACTGAAGTTTTTTTGTACCTATTTGTGCGGGATCTGGTTATTATTTCTACTCTTTATGAACATGAATCTCATCCATCGTTGGGATTCAAGAATCATTGGTCTGCATGTCCATTCAATGAGCCAAGTTGAACAAAAGCATGCCATGTGGTGATGTTCCATTGGTGGGCCGCTGTTCATCATCTCACGACAACAACATCATCATCATCATAGCTTCCTTGTTTGACAGAAAGTTTTGCTGTCATTAAAAATCTACAGAAAACAAAAAATAGAGAATCTAATGCAATGCCACCATTAAATTAACAACTCCAAAAAAATTAAAAAAGAAAAAAGAAAAAAAGAAGAGATGCATGGGAAGAAGTAAGTTTAGCAGATAACAAGAAGCTCTTTATTTTGTATTTTATTGTATTTATAGAATACTGAATCATATATACTTGCATATTCATCAGCCAATCTCTTCTACCTCGACAGCTGTGTTGGAAGAAGAACAAATAAAAAATCAGTAATATAATAACCCAATCCAATCCCCATATCATCCCTTCACGTTTCCCTGTAAAATTTCCCACTTGTGTCTTCAATTTCTTGATTTTTATTATTTTCTATCTTTTATTTTCATGTACATAGACAGATATATATGTACAAATATGAACTAAAGTATCTCTTTTTTTTTTTTTTCTTTTTTTCAAAATCTTTTCCTTTTGATCTTCTTCCACCATGTTTTCATCAGATCTCTCAACAAAAGAAACAATCCCTTAAAAATCTCATCTGGATTTGTGCTTTTTGATCAAATCAATGGCGTCTTCATCTGGGTTCTTCCTGATTTGCCTTCTCCACTCAGCAATAGCTCTCACCTGTGGAGCTCTGATGATGTTCTACCTCAAAGAGATCTCTGTTTTTGGTCATGGTAGTGAAACAGCTAAAAAGCTTCTGGGCTCAACACCACATGATCAACTTCTGATTCAAATCTCAGACTCCTTGGCTGGATTGCTTCTTTGTGTTATTGGGTTTCTTCTGTTCATGGTGGCTTTTGTTAAAGATAGAGAATTTCAGAGCTTTTTTGCTAAAGGGTGTGTTATTGTTCATGTTTCCATGGCTGTTTGGAGAGTTTGTTTTGAGAGAAAGCTTGAAGATCTTGCCCGGGATTGGCCAAGGCAAGTGGCTGGAGATATTGTTTTGGGTCTTTCTTGGGTGTTCTTCCTTGTGTACTCTTGGACGGAGAAGTATGATTAATTACTTTTTCTCCTTTTTTTTTGTGCAATCTTGTGGCGTGAACTTTTATCATGTATAAATTTGCTCCTAACAAGTTTGAAGAAAATAAATAAATAAAATTGGAAGCACTTTATTGGCACCATTAATGGTGCCTCTTGTAACTTTTATTGAGGATTAATAAAACTTGAACATATGGAATTTTCTTCCGTTATTTCCACTGTCAAGCAAGTGT
This sequence comes from Tinospora cordifolia, assembly GCA_030144865.1. NCBI lineage: Eukaryota > Viridiplantae > Streptophyta > Magnoliopsida > Ranunculales > Menispermaceae > Tinospora > Tinospora cordifolia. The sequence continues at coordinate 12,913 of JAJIYU010011056.1, forward strand.
TCTTCTTTGAGCTCTAATTTGAAACTGCTTTGCGCATGAATTTCTGTTCTGGTTTGTTCTCCTTAGTGTTTCATTTTTTTTAATGATTTGGAGCTTGTTAGGGTAATTGAGGATGGTACTTTGAAGCTAATCTCCTTTTCACATTATTTGGTGATTTAAATCTTCATTCTTTCTAAAGTCTGCTCGGCAAGAATGAGTTCTTCTCAGCCTTCCAACCCCTATAAGCCAGAAAACAGAAGAACGATGGCAGTGAAAGCATACATTCCTTTCAAATCAGTATATATTATGGTTTTTCACAGTCTAATGAGTAGAAGAATTTCATTAGTTTTCTTCTTTGTTCCACTTGCTGAGGCTCTCACAGCTGCTTGAATCCTTGCAAATCAGATGGTCAATTCAATTTGGGCTCATCAGAAAATCAACTTTTTGTTTCATTGCAAGCTTTTGCTTCATAGATGCAAAGAGAAACTTTTCATACGCATGATCTGAGATTTGCTTGAAATGCCAGTAGAGACAGTGGCACCACCGTAGAATTTAGCAACAATTGTCTTAATTGCTGAAAGATTTTTTTTTTTTTTCTATCTGATTAAGAAACTATATATATTTTCCCTTGAAACTCTAAACTAATATACAATAAAATGATTTTTGTGAAACAATCTAAAAGATAATAGCTAAAATTAAAAGAATACGGAAAGCACATGAGATGGTATTGGGTTATTTTTTATTTTGTTGAGTATAATAAAATAAAGATGCAGTAATTTGTGGGTTTCACAGCCAGATTTATTCCTCCAATTTTAGACCCGGAATTCTTTTGTTGTTCATTGCCCAAACCTTCATTTTCAATTTTTTTTCACTTTTAAATTTTAAATTTTTATTTCAAAATTTATCCCACCAAATTATTTTTTTTAATATTCTCATATTACACAAAATTACTTTGTTTTTAAGTCAGTCTTCTATTCAAATTCAATTTCATGTTGTCTTATTCTTTAAAAATAATATAAAAAATAACCATATCTCATCCAGTATTACATACCAAAAAGTCTCTAAGGGGACGTTTGGTGCGTAGGACGGGAAATGATTATTTGTATGTGATAAGATAGGATAGAATTGAAATAGATAAAAGAGAAATTAAAAATAAAGTAATTTATTATTTGGTGTACAAAATAGAGTGACTACAAATAAATTGTGTGCAGGATAAGATAGAATTATTCTTATAAGATATGACAAAATTGAATTGGATAGAGAGAGGGAGAATAAGATAGAATGAAATTAAAATTAAATAACATGAGATAAAATAATACTGAATAAGTTTAGTTGGGGATAATTATTTTATAATAGTGGAATAAGTTGGCGGGTCGATGATTAATTTTAACTCATCCTTCTTAAGCTAGCCGTAAGAATTTGATAATTTTTAATCTTATTATTCTATCTAATCCTACATACCAAAGAATCCCTTGGTAAAGTAGAAACATAGATGATAATGTATTTAAATTGATTCACATTTGTGCTATAAGTCCACTCTGATGGCACCAAGATGAGTGAAATAATGAAAGCATGGAGGACTAGCAATAGTAATTAATTGATGCATTTATCTCTAAAAGGATAAAGGGGTATGGGCAAAACAAATACCTACAAATATGTCAAAAGACAGATGGAAAAACCCAATCCCTAGACCCCATGGATCACTACTGCTAAAGATACATTGAAGATTAAGTTAGAATGAATGGGGAAATAGGACTTCACTTTATTCACCCAACAAGTCAAATTAAAGATTTGTCGGCCACATAAGAGATACCATACATAGAAGTTGCTTCTATATTTTATGTCCACCTTTACCTTTTTGTAACATACATAATTAAGTCCCTAGATCCTAGATAGAGGAAAAGACTTAATTAATTAATTATTATTATTATTATTATTATTATTATTATTTATTCTATGAAGAAACAAGCCTATGTACAATTGCTCGAACCCAAGGATATAAAGCCATTCTTTAGGTGGGATCCACTAAGCTCACATCAACATTTGGCTAGTACCCATGGTCAAGGTCATCACTCTACAAGAAAACAAGTCGCGGTGACAAAGCTTTAGGAAATCTTAAGTGGATTATACTTCTAGGTATAATAGAGGTATTACCAGCATTAGGGCATTTACAGTAGATTATACTCTTTGGATGTAACAAATGTGTCACTATGTTATTACATCATCACTTTATTACATTTTCTCTCTACTATAAATTATATTCTTCGAGGTTTAATAGATGAGACAGTCGACGAAAAAAAAATTTGATGCTTGGATCACAATTTTCTTACCTTACTTAATTCTACTTTTTAATTCAACCGTAACAATCATATCATATACCTATTTTTATTTTTAAAATACATATGTCAAAAAAAAATAAATTTATTTTTAATTAATTTTATAATATTTTTTCAATCTTATTTTAAAATTTTAATAAATAAAACACAAAATACACAAATTTTAGGTAAATACTCAAGAAAATATAATTTTTAATATTTTAAAAATTGTCGGGACCCCTTCCCTAAGGCGAAGAATGAATTGACTGACACAGTACCCCGACAAATTCGCCCGCAAGCCGAGCTTGCCAAGACACTGTTAAGCCTCATTTCTCAATACTACATCACACACTACCAGAGTAACCATAGGG
>JAJIYU010011057.1:0-15568 GCA_030144865.1 Tinospora cordifolia
CAGTTGACTGATTTCTCTTTACCTTTCTTTATTTCACAATTTCATCTCAGACCTTCTACATCAAAGTCCCCTTTTTTTAAAATTAAATTTTATTTTTTCAACATTTAATCTGATTTCCTTTTTTTTTTCTTGCATACTTTGCAGGATTAGAAAGAGTTGTTTAGGACAATTATGGTTAGTAGAACTTTGGATATTGTCTTACATGATCTATTGCATGCTTTCCTATAATTAGAACTTGTTCCAAATCTCTCATATGTTTTCTATTCTAGCTACTAGTACCTGTGAGTGTCTAGGATCACACTTATATTATAACTTTGACTGTCATTGTGGTTTGTAATAATAATTATTGTTAGCATGATCTGTGTTTTATAATTGTGTTAATTAAATTTGTGATTGCCATAACCATTGTTGAAATTACTTCATTGCTTTTGAACAAATGAATGAGAAACAATAGAATTTTTCATGATATAGCAAAACTTGAAATGCATAGGCTAGGTTTATGATATGTTGTCAATGTTTGTAAAATACAGAATATTAGGTGGTGTTCAAGTTTGTTTTAGAGTTTTGTAGTTGGAAAATGATTCCTATAAAAGTTAGATTCTCGTTTCTATTTCTTTTAAGTTCCATTATGCATGATTGCACTAGCCTTGATTGATAGATTTTGCTTTGGTTCTTTGCTCTTTTATTTCAATTTCAAATGTTGTAAAGTTTAGTGGAGAAATTTTTTGGAAACTTTGTTGATGAAAAGAAAGCACAAAGGTTGAAAGAGAAGTCCTTGCTCAAAAGTTGAATGTGTAATATGTGAGAAACAACATCCTTATTGTCATTTTTTCATATCTCCTGTTTTCTTTTAACTTTAACATTAGTTGCACTTTTGCTTTGGTTTTGAACCTTGCAATGTCTGGTTCAAAGCTCAAATCATATACTATTTAGTTATTTGTTGCTCATTCTTCAGAAAAAGGATGTGCAAACTCAAAACATTGAAGATGCCATAACCAGTGCAACACCAAGACTGTTGGCGTAGAAACCCTTATAATGATCTAGACTGATCAATCTTAGTAATCGAAGAATTGTAAATGCAACAAGTAATAGAAATATAGAATTACACAAGAGACACTAAGATTTACGTGGTTCGGTTATGCCTACATCCATGGGTGATAGAAAACGAGATCCACTATGAAAATTGGAGGCATACAAGTACAAACCCTAGTCTCCCTTAGGGTTTTCTTAGTCTCTCAGTAATTAGAATTAGTCCAGAAACCCTAATTAAGGAGGCATTTATACATGTCTAATAATAGGCTCTACAAATAATCCACAAAAAGTGTGGGCTTAATAATTGGGCCCACAGGATTGTGAGCCATTATATAACAAATCTCTACCTTGGCGAGCAACCCATGCAAGCCACCTTGGATCTGCAACCACAAATCAGCAACAAGCTCTAACGGCCTTCATAAAACACCTCAAAAAATTCTATCACCAGATGAGGACCCGAAGGTGCTTACTCCTGTCGAAGATGCAATAAGTTCAAGCAATGCTTGAACTTCTCCACGATGTGTTTTGTCCGAGCACGATACACTTGATTCTTTTTCAAATAAATGACACTCTGATTATCACAATGCAACTGAATGGAATCATGTGGTTACCCAAGCTCAGTCACCAACCCCTTAAGCCACAAGGCTTCTTTTGATGCTTATGTTGCTGCCATGTACTCTGCCTCTGTAGTGGACAATGCTACTAAGGATTGTAGCATTAATCTCCAACTAATGGGGCCTCCAACTAGTGTAAATATATAACCTGTAGTAGATTTTCTAGCATCAAGGTCTCCTGCAAAATCAGAATCTACATATCCCATAGCTGAATAAGCACCATTAGTTTTTTGAAATTGTATCCCCAAATTAGTTGTACCTCGCAGATACCTTAGCACCCATTTAACTACCTTCCAATGCTCTTTCCTTGGGTTAGACATATATCTGCTCACTACGCTCACTGCATGAGCGATATCTGGTCTTGTACAAACCATAACATACATCAAGCATCCAACAACACTAGCATATGGAATATGGGACATCTCGTCCACCTCTTGCTTGGTAGTGGGTCTCTGTTGCGTAGACAACTTAAAATGACTTGCTAAAGGTGTCGACACTGGTTTTGCATGCTCCATGCTGAACCTTTCTAGCACTCTTTCTAGATATCTCCTCTGTGAAAGTGTTACCTTGCCTACCGTCCTGTCCTTATGAATTTCCATCCCAAAGATCTTTTTTGCAACACCAAGATCCTTCATATCAAACTCCTTGCTCAACAAGGATTTTAATCCCTCTATTTCTTTCTTTTCCTTAGCAGCAATCAACATATCATCGACGTAAAGCATCAACAGGATAAAAGAATCATCAAGAAATCGAATGTAAACACAACAATCATACTCATATCGAGTGTAACCAATCTTCATCATAAATGAATCAAATCGCTTGTACTACTGCCTTGGAGATTGCTTCAAACCATATAAAGATTTCTTCAACCTGTAAACATGATTCTCCTTTCCAAGCTCTTTAAACCCCTCTGGCTGCTCCATGTAAATAGTTTCCTCTAAGTCACCATGGAGGAAAACTGTTTTTACATCTAACTGCTGAAGCTCCAAATCATACTCAGCTATCATGGCTAAGAAAACTCGAATAGAAGTGTGCTTCACTACTGGAGAGAATACCTCATTATAGTCAATGCCTTCCCTCTGTGAGTATCCCTTGGCTACAAGCCTTGCCTTGAATCTTTCACCTTCTTTCCCATTTTGTGCTTCTTTTCTTGTGAAAACCCATTTGCATCCTATTGCCTTCTTCTCATCCTTAGGTAATGTTACCAATTCCCATATACCATTCTTATGCAATGATTCCATCTCTTCCTCCATAGCCTGCATCGACTTATGCCCATCTGTATGTGAGATAGCATCTTTGAATGTAGTAGGATTCCCTACATTTGAGATGAGAGCAAAGGCTGCTTCATCCTCATCTCTGTATCGAGCTGGTACTCTGATGGTTCTTTGTGGTCTGGATGTGGCAATACTCTCTGTCTGCTGGTGGTCAACCTGCTGCTGTAATGTATGTGAAGCTTCCTGTGTAATAACCCCAGTGCCTTGCACACTATCTAACTCCACCTCAACCACCTGTTTCTTACTGCTAACACTACTATGAGATGTGCACTCAGACTCATAATCATTTTTCAGCATAGACTTCTCATCAAAGATAACATCCCTCCTGATAATTTTTCTCTTATTCGCTGGATCCCATAACTTGAAGCCTTTAACCCCTTTCTCATAGCCTAGAAAAATGCACTTCAAGGATTTAGAATCTGATTTAGACCTCTTCTCCGTGGGAACATGCACATAAGCTGGACAACCAAAAATTCTTATATTTGAGTAATCAACCTGTTTACCTGTCCATACCTCTTCGGCAACCTTATTTTCTAAAGTTGTAGATGGAGACCTGTTCACCACATATGCAACCATATTAACTGCTTCTGCCCAAAACCTTTTAGAAAGCCCAGCATGTAGTCTCATACTCCTAGCCCTTTCTAACAAGGTTCTGTTCATCTGCTCTGCAACTCCATTTTGTTGTGGAGTACCGGGAATTATGAAATGACGAGTGATGCCTCATCGTTGTAGTATTGTAGGAATGCTTGATTTTTATACTCTCCTCTATTGTCTGACCGTAGATACTTGATTTTCTTCCCTGTTTGGTTTTCTAATTCAGCTTTCCATTCCTTGAACTTTGAAAAAGTTTCATCTTTAGACTTCATGAAGTAAACCTAAACCTTCATAGAAAAATTATCAATGAAGCTAACAAAATAATTTGCTCCCCCTTTAGATCTGACGTGGGTGAGTACAAATTTCGAGGATGAAATTTATTCTAAGGAGGGTAGGTTGTAATACCTACAATTTTAGTGTTGTAATACCCAAAATTTGAGTTTTAAAAAAAATATTAAATTTACTGTTCAAATATACGATTACTGTTCAAAAATACGGTCACTATTTTGTCGGCAAACAAATTAAAGTTCGGTGGTTACTGTAGCTACAGTAACAAGCACTACTGTAGCTACAGTAACAAACAGTGTAGCTACAGTAACAAACTATTAACAACTGTACAGTTTCGTCTTTTTCTGCCAAAAAAATCTATACAAACCTCCACTCCTCATTCTAAAAATTCATTCCAGCAAGAAAGAAAGAATTTCTTTGCTTACTCTCTTCTCTTCTCTTGTTCTTCAGCTGTTTTAGACAGCAAATATAGTAGTGGGAAGGAAAAAACCCCAGTTTCTGCATAGCAGTAGGGAAGATCTATTGTTGGGTGCCTCTTTTGAAGCAATTGGAGGGTCTTTCTGATCAAAGCAGGTATAATCACTTTGCTCTAGTCTTTATTTAAGATTAGAGATGTCGTTGTTCATTTAAGTACGCATACGTAGTTTACCAGTTCATATATACGGTACTGTTCATGGGCATCGATTAAATCACATTTTCGCAACGTAGATCCTGAAGACTGTTAGTCAAAGACTCGAAACAAGTTGAGATAATATTGCAAGGATTCAGAGAAATACTACTTAGGTGGAAGTGATTACTCAACTCTTTAGTATTATTTGAATTTTAATGCTGAAGATGTTATGTTTACATTGTTTTAATGCCTAGAAATATGCAAGAATATTGATTTAACGATTTTTCTTTCTTTTCAATTTTTATGACCGAGAGAGTATACTCTGTAGTTGCGTCTTGTACGATCTTCTACATTAGAAATCAACAGTCATTATTTTCATTTATGAAAATATTGATTTACGATGTCATGCTGATGGAAATGTTAATTATTGATGAAATATTTATTTTATTATGCTTTGTTCACAAAAATAAGATTAAATAAAGATTTCACCCACGTATCGGCGCGGGGACAAATGTCTTTTGTGTGTGTTCCATGCAGAATTAGAACTGGTTGTCAGGATTGACACCTGAATGAACTGGGTTTCAGAAATGATCCCAGAGAAGGGTCTGAGTTTCAGAATTGATCTCTCTCCCCAGATTTGGAACAAAGAGGTTAACCCCTTTCGGTCTAATTGACAATTGTTGATAAATAAATGTTTGAAACGCCTAATGGATGATAAGTATTTGCATGTTCAGTGTTTGGTTTAAATAATGTTATGTATGTACTGTGTATGATTCACTGGGCTCTTGAGCTCACCCAATCATTTTTTTTCAGGTAACTATTGAAGACATCACCCTAGCAGATCAATGTAAATTAATAACAGTGTGCCTCACAGTAAGATGATAGTAGAAAATGAACTGTATTGCAGGGCTTGTGACCCACTATATTTGATCATGCCAGATGTCGATAGTATTTGTATTATCAAAATATGGCTATGGAGCCTACAAAATTGTTCGTAACTCTGATTATAAATCAATGTTTTTGGTTATTTTGAAATATTAAGATTATTGTGTTTCTATTGTATTTATACTCTATACCTTGGGATATGATCTGATGAAACTAACAGATGTGATAAATGATGAAAAGAAAAAAAATAATATCCCCAGTTCTTAGATAGAAAACATGATTGACTGCACTCGAAAGAAACGACGTCTCAAGCTACGAGACAACCACGTCGCCTATGACGTATGTGAGAAAGATTGGGAGCTGGGGATGTTACAAAGGTTGTATCAGAGCCTAAGCTTTAGATGCCTTGGGCAAGAATTAGAAGGAATTGACTAGTCAGGTAAGACTATTTATTTAGTTAATTTAGAAGCCCTACCTCCTGTTTTGGAAACTAAAACGATTTTGAAAAAAATTGTTTTTCAAAAAAAGATATATGTTTTCAATTGTTTTGTTTGGATACCAAGATTACGAGTTGAGCTGATAGTGGGTAAACCTACTCTCAAGTAAAGCTAAACATTGAAAAAAAGATGGGTTATCCCGTTCTAGAAAGCATGGTTGCTAAGTAGACTTCGGTCACACCGTCCGATCTGGAGGTTGTCCCATCAGCTCATACAAGTAGTTGAAGTTGAAGGACACACTTATTTTCTATAAAAAAACCAAGAGGTGGTAATTAAGGGCTAGGAATTTGCTAAGGTCCAGAGGATATGCTGACAAAGATTTAAGAACCTAGGTCTAGGAAAGAGACCTTAGGTAGAAACTTGAGTGTTGCTAAGGGTGACACAGTGGATCATAAATAAAAGCTTTTAGGGCATAAGCTAGAGACTGATAACGTGTGAAAACGAAACACTTGTTTGGTCAGGACACGAGATCGAGATGATCTTGTATCTTTGGTTTCTATGTTGTATGAGACACATAGGATTCAGGTATATAGAAGAATCTTGGACTCAGAGAATGACAGACCGTGTATGGTGAGTGATCGGTGGCTTTGGACGAACTTGTTTTCCTATGCTTGGCTAGTATGGGACAATCAAGTGTAGTAGAGCTTGGGAAGCCTTGGACTTCGAGACACTTGCGAAAATTGTTTGGGTGCAGCTTTGTCCTGGGTGAAAACCTAAGTGGAAGGGGTAGAGTGGTATGGGACACTTGAACCTGAAAGCTTAGGTGGAAGCTTGGAACCTTGTTGTGCTAGCTTGACTGTATGATTGTGTGCTATGCATATTTTATTGCTTAATTATTTTGAAACCAAATCCTGTACCCATGCGCAAAAAGAACATAGAAGCATAAACTATTAGACTATTGGACAAATCGAGAACCTAGAAACATAACTCTAAAGTCATGATAGAACGGACTAAACAACAACAGCAGAAATAAGTACTAAATTGGCGTAAATGTGTAGGTAATGGCTGAACCTAAGGTTGCTACATCTGATGACATCGACTCTCAAGAAGCACAAAACGGCATGGCTGAAGCTAGGATGAAACATCTGATGAATGAGGTTACCAGAAGAGTAATGGAGCGGATAGAACAAACACTATCTCGAATAATACCTTAGGCGACACTACAGCCACAGGTGCAGGAACAGATTCTAATACAACAGCCAATGCCAGCACCTGAGATTCCAGATCATCAGGAAGAACCAGAAGACCTGAAAGACAGTGAACACAGAAAATTGCTGTTAGAATTGAAGAAGCTGGTACCATCACAATTTTATGGTAATATGGATAGTTTAGCAGCTGACCATTGGTACCAAGAATTAGAAGAACACTTGGATGTGTTGAGAGTAACAGGTCCTAGCAGGGTAGCACTGGCAACCCATCAATTCAAGGGACCAGTTAGAAGCTGGTGGTGGCTGGTAAAGGCAGACCCGACTGTTAATGTTAGTAGAATGAACTGGGAAGAGTTTAAGGAGATATTTTACCATAAATTTTTCCCTGAAGCAACACTGGCGAAGATGCAGGAGGACTTTGTTCAGTTGAAGCAGAGAGAGATGACGGTGGCTGAGTATGAGGCCAAATTTATCAAATTGGCAAAGTTCTCACCTGAATTAATCAGTGATGAGAAGAAAAAGGTCAACCGTTTCACCCAGGGTCTCAAAATTGAGATCCGAAAATTGGTAAAGACAACCTACCCGAAGACGTATAAAGAAGTAGTAGACAGGGCATTAACCCTAGAACAAGAGTTAAATTTTGAACAAAGGCTAAGAAACAAAAACAAGAGACTAGGAGGTGACAGAGATCACCAAGGAGATCCGAAGAGAAGGAATACCAATCAGAACAATGGAAACAATATGCCGCAAAGGCAAAATTGACCTAAAACAGAAGAACAATTAGAGCTGGCAAGACGTCAAGGGCGGTGTTTCAACAGTAATCAGCGAGGGCACCTATCAAAGTTTTGTCCCAGCAAAACTCAGACGCGATAACAACAACAACCTCCAAATAATCAAAGGGGAGAACATAATGTACGTGCTCAACAGCAACTGCCTCAACAAAATAATAACCAGGGGCAAAATCAAAACCAGGGTCAAGCACAAAATCAGAACCAAGGCCGAGGGCAAAACTAGGCGTGAGTATTTGCTATTACTGAAGCCCCGGAAGACCAAATCCCTGCAGTCTAAGGTACATTTCTATTATTTAACATTGTTGTAAAAGTCTTATTTGATTCGGGTGCCAGTAAGTCATTTGTGTCTGAAGAACTAGTCAGAAGATTACAATTAGTGACATCCACATCACCAGAACCATTGCATGTGTCCACTCCTATAGGAGACACTATAGTTACTCGGAAAGTTTGCACATGTGAATTAAGATTTGGAGACAAACTAGTAACTACCGACCTTAGACTATTACCTTTCCAAGGGTATGATGTGATACTGGGTATGGACTGGTTGACTCAACACCAGGCTCAGATCGATTGCCTAAGACGAAGAGTCACATTAACTCTACCATCCGGAGAGTTAGTAAAAGTCAATGGGGATATGCAGAGACTACCTCGGAGTCCTATGACAGCCATGTTACATTGTCTAAAATAGAGTGATGACCTCAAACAATTGCTAGAGGATGATATTAGATCTGGAGAACCTAAGAAGATTTTGGAGATACCTGTAGTACGGGAATATGCAGATGTATTCCTAGATGATTTGCCTGGACTACCGCCACACAGGGAGGTAGAGTTCAAGATTGAACTTTATTCAGGCACAAATCCTATAGCTATTCCTCCTTATCGAATGGCGCCAGTAGAACTAATTGAACTCAAGACATAATTGGATGAACTCCGTGAAAAGGGATTCATTCGACCCAGTGAATCAACATGGGGAGCTCCAGTATTATTTGTGAAAAAGAAAGACGGATCCATGAGGTTGTGTGTCGATTATCGAAAATTAAATCTGGTAACCATAAAGAACAAGTATCCTTTGCCAAGGATAGATGACCTATTTGATCAATTGAGGGAGCTACTCATTTCTCTAAGATTGATCTTAGGTCAGGCTATCATCAGTTGAGAATCTGAGAGTCAGATATACCTAAAATAGCCTTTAGAACAAGATACAGACACTTTGAGTTCACCATGATGCCCTTTGGTTTGACCAATGCCCCAGCAGCATTCATGTATTTAATGAACCGAATGTTTAGACAATATGTTGATCGCTTTGTAGTAGTATTTGTAGATGATATTCTAATTTATTCAAAGACAGAAGCTGAACAATTAGAACACTTGCAAATAGTGTTGAAAACCCTTAGAGGTCACCAACTATATGTCAAGTTCAGCAAGTGTGAGTTCTGGATGAAGACGGTCAAGTTCCTTGGCCATGTAGTATCAGCAGAAGACATCTCTGTAGATCTGGATAAGGTGGAAGCTGTCATGAATTGGAGACAACCAAAGACAGTTACAGAGATTTTTCTAAACTAGCAAAACCTATGACCAAGCTAACTAGGAAGGAAGTTAAGTTCAATTATGATGAAAAGTGCGAACAATCATTCCAAGATTTAAAGAAGAGACTGACTATGGCCCCCATTCTGGTCACTCCAACTCATGGGGTTACTTTTACCCTTTATACTGATGCATCACTAAATGGACTGAGAGCAGTATTGATGCAAGGAAGACAAGTAGTCACTTACGCCTCGCGACAACTGAAGGTCCATGAGAAGAACTACCCCACTCACGACCTAGAGTTAGCAGCCATTGTATTTGCCCTGAAGATTTGGAGACACTACCTTTATGGTGAGAAATTTGATTTGTTTTCAGATCACAAGAGCTTGAAGTACATCTACACCCAAAAGGAGTTGAACCTCAAGCAACGGAGATGGATGGAGTTCTTGAAAGACTATGATTTTCAACTACACTATCATCCAGGGAAGGCCAATGCAGTGGCTGATGCCTTGAGTAGAAAGTTCAACAAACAGGAGGAAGTGAAAGGTTAGATGTACCAGTTGATCGATGATTTTAGGTTGGGTGTAACTCTAAATGAAAAACAAGCCTACCTCTACATTATGTCTTGTCAACCAAATCTTCTGCACCAGATCAGGGATGATCAAAGACAAGACAAATGGCTTACCAGTCTGATTGAGGAAGTTACATAGGGTAAGCATGCTGACTTTAGGTTAGATGCCGAAAATATCTTAAGGTTCAGGAAAAGGGTCTGTGTACCTCAGAATGGACAGAATAAGCAGACAATACTAGATGAGGCCCATCAAACCAAGTATATGATGCATCCAGGTGGAGATAAAATGTACCAAAACCTTAAAAAGACCTACTGGTGGAGGGGCATGAAAAGGGACATAGCCCAATATGTCTCTAGATGTTTGACATGTCAACAAGTGAAGGTAGAGCACAAGAAACCTTCAGGGATGTTACAACCACTTCCGATACCAGAATGGAAGTGGGACAACATCGCGATGTATTTTGTTAGCGGCCTGCCAAGGAATTAGAAGGGGGAAGACACCGTATGGGTGATTGTGGATCTTTTGACGAAAGTAGGTCACTTCCTACCCATTCGATCTACAGATTCCGTTGGGAAACTTGGCGAGCCATATGTCAAGGAAATTGTCAGACTCCATGGTGTTTCCACAACCATCGTGTCTGATAGAGATTCTAGGTTCACTTCTCAATTCTGGCACAGTTTGCAGAAAGAATTAGGAAGCAGACTCACCATGAGCATTGCATTCCATGCTCAAGGGCGACTGGAACAAGTACCTACATTTAGCAGAATTTGCCTATAACAATAATTATCAAGCAAGTATCAAGATGGCTCCATATGAAGTGCTTTATGGCAGACCCTGCAGATTGCCGTCTTGTTGGGCAGACGAGGATCGGGTCCTCACAGGACTAGAATTGGTAGAAGAAATGAACACCTAGGTAAAGAAGATTCAGAAGAAGCTAATGACAACTTAGAGTAGGCAGAAAAGTTATGTAGAAAAAAGAAGAAGACCTCTAGAATTTTAACTAGGTGACAGAGTTTTCCAGAAGATTAGTCCACAGAAAGGGGTAAGACAGTTTGGAATCAAGGGGAAGCTAGCACCGAGGTTTATCGGCCCATTTGAGATACTTAAGCGGGTTGGTGAGTGCGCCTATGAGCTGGACTTGCCAAATCATATGTCCTCGATTTATAACGTATTCCATGTGTCGATGGTGTGGAAGTACGAACCAGACCCATCACATATCATACACTGGGAGGAAGTTGTACTTCGAGACAATGCAACTAACGAGGAACCAACAATCAGAATATTAGATCATAAAGTGAAAAATCTCAGGACTTGGGACATTCCGTTAGTTAAGGTTCTGTGTAGACATCATGATTTGGAAGAAGTAACCTGGGAGCTGGAAAGCGAGATGAAGAACAAATATCCAAGTCTCTTCATCCACAATACCTAACCAAACAACATTGACGTGGATAAGTACAAATTTCAAGGACGAAATTTATTCTAAGGAGGGTAGGTTGTAATACCTACAATTTTAGTGTTGTAATACCCAAAATTTGAGTTAAAAAAGTTTAAAATTTACTGTTCAAATATATGGTTACTGTTCAAAAATACGGTCACTATTTTGTCGGCAGACAAATTAAGATTCGGTGGTTACTGTAGCTACAGTAACATGCACTGTAGCTATAGTAACAAACTATTAACAACTGTACAGTTTCGTCTTTTTCTGCAAAAAAAATCTATATAAATCCCCCCTTCATTCTGAAAATTCATTCGAACAAGAAAAAAAGAATTTCTTTGCTTACTCTCTTCTCTTCTCTTGTTCTTCAGCTATTTTAGACAGCAAATATAGTAGTGGGAAGGGAAAAACCCTAATTTCTGCATAGCATTAGCGAAGATCTACTGTTGGGTGCCTCTTTTGAAGCAATTGGAGGGTCATTTCAGTACGCATACGTAGTTCACTGTTCACATATACGGTACTGTTCACTGTTACTATTTAGCACTGTTTATATATACGGTACTGTTCATACAGTACTGTTCATGGGCATCGATTAAATCACATTTACGAAACGTAGATCCTGAAGACTGTTGGTCAAAGATTCGAAACAAGTTGAGATAATACTGCAAGGATTCAGAGAAATACTACTGAGGTGGAAGTGATTACTCTGTTCTCTAGTATTATTTGAATTTTAGTGCTGAATATGTTATGTTTATATTGTTTTAATGCCTAGAAGTATGCAAGAATATTGATTTAATGATTTTTCTTTCTTTTCAATTTTTATGACCGAGAGAGTATACTCTGTAGTTGCGTCTTGTACGATATTCTACATCAGAAATCGACAGTCGTTATTTTCATTTATGAAAATATTGATTTACGATGTCATGCTGATGGAAATGTTAATTATTGATGAAATATTTATTTTATTATGCTCTATTAACAAAAATAAGATTAAATAAAGATTTCAACCACGTACCGGCACGGGGACAAATGTCATTCGTGTGTGTTCCATGCAGAATTAGAACTGGTTGTTAGGATTGGCACCTGAATGAATTGGGTTTCAGAAATGATCTCAGAGAAGGGTTTGAGTTTCAGAACCTAGATCTGGAACACAGCGGTTAACCCCTTTCGGTCTAATTGACAACTGTTGATAAATAAATGTTTGAAACTCCTAATGGATGATAAGTTTTTGCATGTTCAGTGTTTGGTTTAAATAATGCTATGGATGTACTGTGTATGATCCATTGGGCTCTTGAGCTCACCCAATCATTTTTTTTAGATAACTATTGAAGACATCGCCCCAGCAGATCAATGTAAATTAATGACAGTGTGCCTCACAGTAAGAGGATAGTAGAAAATGAACTGTATTGTAGGGCTTGTGACCCACTATATTTGATCATGTCAGATGTCGATAGTATTTGTGTTATCAAAAGATGGTTATGGAGCCCACAGAATTGTTCGTAACTCTGATCATAAATCAATGTTTTCAGTTATTTTGAAATACTGAGATTATTGTGTTTCTGTTGTATTTATACTCTATACCTTAGGATATGATATGATGAAACTAACATATGTGATAAATGATGAAAAAAAAAATATCCCCAGTTCTCAGATAGAAAGCATGATTGACTGCACTCGGAAGAAATGATGTCTCAAGCTACGAGACAACCACGTCGCTTATGACGTATGTGAGAACGATCGGGAGCTGGGGGTGTTACAGGATTAATCTAATGTTCTTGATCCAAATTATTAAGAAAATTTTGAAGAATATTGACAAATGAATCAAATGAATATTTCATTGCTTGTGAGTTTGAATTGCCACATCTCTTCTTACTTTATTATGAGATGAAAATCAAATTGATTTTATTTAATTAGGACAATCATTTACATCTCTTCTTGCCAATATAAGTAGAATTTACAAGTTGATATATTTTTTTCATGACTAATGTCTAATAGTTTATTGTTATAAACCGAAAGAAGCCACTAATTGATAGCAATGGATAAAGAATGGGTGAAGTATAATAGACTTTCAAAAGAATATCAAAATGGAGCAAGAAATTTTGTCAATGTAAGTAGAAAAAATGCTGGAAATGTTGAAAAGATTGTTTGTCATCGTGCAAGATGTATTTGCCTTGATGATCAATATGCTAACATAGTTTATGAGCATTTGGTGATAAAGGGGATGGATCTTACATAAAAAAAATTGGGTTCTACATGTAGAAGCTGTGGATAAATTCCAAATCTATGAAGATATTGGTAAGACCGAAGAATATAACATATATGAATCGGCATACGCTGAGAAGGGTGCAAATGAAGAATTTATGAAAAAAAAGACCAATGAAGAATTTAAGAAAAAGTTGAAAAATGCTGAGAAACCTTTATATTAAGGTTACCAAGACTACACAAAATTGTCCACAGCTTTGGTTTTGTATAAACACAAGGTTTCCTATGGTTTATTTGATGCGGGGTTTAATGATCTTCTACAAATCCTTCATGATATTTTACCTAAAGATAATGTCCTTCTAAATACAGTCTATGATTTACGAAAGCTTCTTAAGATATTTGATTTAGAATGCGAGAAGATAGATGTTTGCATAAATGATTGTTGCTTGTTTCAGGGAGAGAATGAGCATATGGACAAATGCCCCTAGTGTAGTGAATCGAGATGGAAAGTGAATCAACAAACTTTGAAGATTCGACAAGGAACACCAAGAAAAGTTTTGCACTATTTTTCAATTATTCCAAGGTTTAAAAGATTGTTAATGTTGGCTACGAAGGTTAAATAATTAAGTTGGCATCCACCAATAAGAATGTTGATGGCAATATGCGACATCCAGTTGATTCAATGGCATGGGATACAACTAATACTAAGTGGCCAGAGTTTTCATCAGAATCAAGAAACTTGAGATTTGGACTTTTTACTGACAGGTTTAATCATTTCAATAGCTTGAGTTCTAGTTACAATTGTTGGCCTGTGATTTTGGTCATATATAATCTTTCATATTGGTTATGCATGTCCCAAGAGAATTTAAATCCAAAGCAACCTAGTAATGACATTGAAATCTATTTGGACCACTAATAGATGATCTTACAAAGCTATGGTCCA
The DNA here is from genome assembly GCA_030144865.1 of Tinospora cordifolia. Lineage (NCBI taxonomy): Eukaryota > Viridiplantae > Streptophyta > Magnoliopsida > Ranunculales > Menispermaceae > Tinospora > Tinospora cordifolia. The sequence goes on from JAJIYU010011057.1 coordinate 14,410, forward strand.
TAGGATTTAATGTTTTTTTATATAATTTTCATAGGGTTTCAGTAAACTTGATACTAAAAAATTAAAAAACTTATTGGCTACCCAACAGGTTTGTCTAGTTACTCAACTTTATTTAATAAAAAATTAATTTTGGTAGGCATGTAAGTAATATTTAATTTGTATTATAGTCAATAGATGATGGTACCGGTTATGGCAAAGAGGGGAAGTTGGAAGAAACACATTGCAAGCTATTAAATTGGCTGGCGTCAGGGAAAGTAGTTGCAAGAGCCCAAATTGCTTCTACTAATCCAATAAATTTCGTGGATGGTATTATCGTTGGGCTCAATTGTTATAAAGTGTGGGTTTTTGAAGTTCTTATACCTGAATTACCCTTGCCATGACAAACACAAGAGTATACATTCCTTGATGATGTGGTAAAAAACACCATTGTACGACCACAAAAGTATATTGTCCTTGATTGATTTTAATAAAGGTAACATTGCTAATTTTCTCTATACAATATATTATAATATATTTTTATTCACAATGTAGTAATTTGACTATGATTTTGATTATAAACTTCCTTGGTTGCTTTACAATGCTTGACAATATCATGCATAGTTGTATTCTAGAAAATATTATGTTCATAGTAATATTTGTGTCTTTGGATTGCAATTTTATCACTAGTGAAAGAAAAAAACATCTCTGATTCTGTTAACCAATAAAAAAACCACCTTCATTAAATTAAAAGTAATAAATTGAGTATAATGCTTTCATCTTGTTGGTGAAATATTAACTTTGCTAAAAATATAAGTTAGATTTAAAGTGCATGAATCATATTTAATAAGAATGTTAGAAAGTGGCCACTTTTTACAATAAGTATGATTATTTGAAAATGTTATGTTAAATGTATTTTGAAGTAAACATATCGAATTTGCTCATGAATGTATTTTAATGGATTTAGTTAGTGTCCACAATTAAGATTATTACACTTGAAAAATGCAAATACTTGTAGTTTAGATGTTGATTTAACTAGTAGAGTGAAGTGAAAGAAGCAGATTTATGTAGGAAAAGGACATGTTGAGTCGAATTAACTTGAGTATTGAAAATTTTTCATCACCAATCCAAGGTAGTGACTGAGGTAGACATAAATAATCTAATATATATATATATATATATA
>JAJIYU010011058.1:0-15586 GCA_030144865.1 Tinospora cordifolia
CCCAATTTATTTTTATTATTTTTATTTTCCTTCTCCTTCATCTTCTACTTTATAATCTTCTGCAATCCTCCCTCTTCTCCTCAGCTTCTTCTTTTGAGACAACTTGAAAGGGAAAAAATCTAACTTAAAGTGCTAGAGATTGATTTCAATTACGTACGAAGTGGTTTTAGTTTTCGACAAATTAGCTTCAACCGGTTGGAATAAAGCCTCTGTACTCTAAACTTTATTACTTTCTACTAAACTTAATTGATTACATATTGAACCCATGGAGTCTATTTATAGACTAAGTTAGACACTTCTCTTAAATTATGTAGACTTCTAAACTATCTGGTAATCTCAATTAGAGATTAACTCAGATTACCTAAGTTGTCCTTATCCAAGATATAATTGGATCTTATCCAAAATCAGAATCTAATTGGACTTTATTTGAAATCATCAGATTGACTCAATCAGATATTCTAGAATCAGATAATCTAGATTAGAATATAATTCTAGTACCATTAGAATTCTATCACAACCAACAATAAAAGCGTAAAAAAATAAAATAAAATAAAAAGACCAGCATCTCCGATGGAAAACTGCATTTTGGGAATGGTTGTTTTGTAATAAAGGCAAGACCAAACTTTTTTTTTTTTGTATTTTATAATTTTGTTTTAATTTTTATATTTATTTATAATTATCTTATTTTTAGTCTCTGTTGTTCTTTTTTTCTTTTTTTTTTTAATCTAATCCAATACTGTTTAATTATATTCTATATAATAATCATGTGATATCCAAATATAACATGAAGGACTGAATTACTTTATTTATATCTTATTCTATCAAATCTTATTTAATTTTCTAACCCAATCTTAAAAATAACCCAGTCTTATCTTTTACATTGAATGGACCCTAAAGATTTTTTTTATTTCAACCAACTCATAACGAGAGTATAAAACATCATTGAAATCATCTTCATAAATCCATGGTAAGCCAATCATAGATAAAAAAAGAGTTTGAAAATATAATTATATGCATTATTAATCACAATCTATAAAAGAGTAATTCTTAACCAAATCTCATAAAAGCTACTTAAAATCTATAATTATATGCATTATTAATCACAATCTATAAAAGAGTAATTCTTAACCAAATCTCATAAAAGCTACTTAAAATAAGATCGTCAATTCCTATCATCGTGTTATAGACAGGACATGTTGCAAACGGATATAACTTATATATTTTACACTTGAATCACACCTATTTATTAATTATATAAAATTTAAAATTTTAAACTCGATTCATTTATTAATTGTATAACTGTATATAATCTATTTAACTTTTTACAAATAATTTTTTAAATTATTTTAAATAAAAATAAAAATAATAATTAATTTATTAAAAATAAATTAACTTATTTATAATTTATCTCTCGATTTATTTATAATTGTGTTAAACAAGTCATTTAATCGTATTTTGACTCAAATTCATTTATGTTAAATTTAAATTTATTAAATGCATATCAGGTTCGAATCAAATTATCGTATTGTGTTATAAGTTGTCATCTTTACTTAAATTAGCTAAAAGAATTGTTAACTTTGACCAAAAAAATTATGTTACAATATGAAGTTTGATCAAATTAAGATTGATTTATTTATAAAATCTAGTAAAATAAGAGCAGATTGACAATTTAATAGGATGCACCAAGAGGTTCTTTAGTACACAATACGCCTAAGGTGGGCCCATTAGTTGTGAGCAAGTCCAATGTCCAATTTACGTTTCCGAGGCAGTCAATTAATTTTCTTCTTAATTTAATTCAGTAAGATTTTCCCTGGTGAAACCAACATCTGACCTGCCTAGAACCGATGGAAGAAACCAGCATCTAACCCAAGCTGGCCCTTTGTATAGGGGCTCAACCACGAACTTAGGGTCTCTGACATAACTTGAAGGTTTGAAGTATGTGTTACTTACGTATTAAATACAAGTTATTTAATACGTAAGTGTAATACAAGTGTTATTTTTTATATGGCCCTTTTTTTTATTTGTTATTTAATTTGCTAATACAAGTCTAATACAAGTGTTACTTACGTATTAAATCTAAACTTAATACAAGTTTTATTTGCAAATTAATACAAGTGTTATTTAATTTGTTCACCCTCATCTCATCTGCAAGTCTTCTAGTTGGTTAAATATATAATAATGTGCTTACTTTTATTCTATAATAATAACATAATACACTGCAACAAAAATGACAATTAGTTATGAAATAGTTTTGTTGTTAAAAATTATATTTTTGTGGCTAAATTATTTTAGCTATGAAAAGTAATCCGTTGCAAAAAGTGCATGATCATAGAGAAATAATTATGAAAATTGTTATTGTAGCTAAAAAATTGTTCAGCTACAAAGTTTAATTCATAGAAGTGATTCGTGAAGGTGAGAGATTTAGGACTAGTTGAACAGTGAAGGTGGAGCATGATTCATATAGGCGTGAATTCGTGACGATGAGATCGTGAGAGAGCCAGCGACTGACTCGCGAAGGTGAACAATTGAGAGATTTAGCACAGGCTGAACAATAGACGAGAGCGAACTAGTGAGAACCGTGAAGGTAGGGAGACCAAGAGAGTGATTGACAAATTCGTAAAGTTGTGAAGGCGTGAGAGAGAAATTTAGGGTTACTCAGTCATTCAGTTAGGGCATAAGAAAATAAAGATTAAAAAAAATAAACAATTTATTTTTACCTTTGCGTTTTTTAGGACAAGTTCTAAAAAATAAAAATGAACAATAAAAAAATAAACATAAACAATAAACAAACCTAAAAAGAATTAAAAAGAAACAAAAAAGACAAATTAAAAATAGGTGTTGAAAACTTATAATTATTAAAATAACTATTTTAATAATCATATTCAAACTTAAAATTAATTTTTAACTTATATTATTAATTTAGTAAATATAATTTTTTTGGGCAAATTGATTTTATTGTTATTACGTGATTCTTTTACAATAGTCAAATAAACCATTGTTATAGACGATTATAAACAAGGTTTATGAATTAGTGTTGTAATACCTTATGTCTTTTTAAGAACAATTGACCATTGAAAGTTGTAGAATGAGTCATTCGACAACTTGTAGTCATTATTATTATAATAGCATTAAACAACATTTGCATGGTCATTGGCACAGGCTACGCATAAGAAAACTATATAAAATTAAAATTTTGTAACAAATTTACATTTTGAAACGAAATATAATTTTTAGCAGTAAAATTAATAGCTACGAAATCAAAATTTCATGGTTAAATGTACATTTTAGTAATGAGATGAATTTTATGGCTAAAATAAATCGTTACAAATTTATATTTTTGTAGCTAATATAGTTTTTAGCTACAAAATTAGTTTTTGGTCTAAAAAGTCAAATTAACTGCCACAAAATCTTAAATTTCAGAGCTAAATGTACATTTTCGCTTTTTGCTATGAAATAAATTTTGTGGGTAAAATTCAATTCCCATGATTTTATAGCTAAATGCATATTGCTATAAATCTACATTTTCATTGCTAAATATAAATTTTAGCTATGAAACAAATTTTGCAGCTAAAAGCCAATTACTGCAAATTTAAAATTTTGCAGCTAAATGCATATTTTAGCTATAAAATTAGATTTGTGTCTAAAAGTTTAGAACTATTAGCTTCAAAATTTAAATTTCATGGCTAAATGCATATTTAGCTATGTGACAAATTTCGCGGCTAAAAACCAATTGCTGAGAATTTAAATATTTGTAGCTAAATGTACCATTTAGCTACAAAATTAAATTTGTGTCTAAAAGTGTAAAATCATTACCTTTAAAACTTAAGTTTTATGACCAAACTTACATTTTAGCTACGAAATAACTTTCATAGGTAAAAAAATTTGTAGCTAAAAGCTTTTTTTTTTTGGTGTAGTGATAGGAAGCTTGATCTCGCTTCTTTGTTATGGCTAATCGCTAGATTAAAAGAAGTTCGAGTATATTCAATTTCTCAGCCATAAATATGTTTTTGGAATGAGTACATTTCTCAAATTCTTTTTATTGATAAATTGATATAGTTTAGTTTTTGCATCCATAGCACTCAAAATCACATAATGGTCTACCATTGCTTTGAGGTGCGAAGAATTAAATATAAACTTATATCAGCAATGATAAGATTGATAATGTATACTTAAAATTTTACTCATAGATATATATAATTTTGTAATTCATGAATTTTTTGAAACGGGAAGGACGCATGTTGATGCATAAATTTCATTTAAAGAAATGTTATTTACTTTTAATATGACCACCTATTTTACTCAAATTTTCTTTCATTTATTGTAGTTAACATTTAGTTTAGGAGGGATTACAGTCTCTTCCAATTTTAGCGTCTATACTTTTTAGGAAAAAATACATTTCTATACAAGAAAACAGAAACAATAACATAAATATCACTATTCTTATTTTTATACATATACCAGAAATTTAATATAAAAAATACCAAAAACTATTAATAAGTATTAGTATAACATTGGTATACAACCAGTATAACATTGGTATAACATATAGTTTATAAATAATAATATAACATTGGTATATTGTTAGTATAACATTAATATACATTATTGTAAAAATTATCAATTAACAATTATTAATATATCAAAAGCTGGTATACAATCAGTATAACTTTAATATACAAAAATATTAGTATATAGCTGGAATATAATTAGTATACAATACTAAAAAAATGTTAATTTATGGTATACAGTTGATATATAATACTATAAAAATAGTATACAATCTCTAAAAGTTGGTATAATATTAATATATTGTGCTATAAAAATTATTGATTACAATCAGTATAACATTAGTATAATATTTAGTTTATAAATAATGATATAACATTGATATACAATATTTTAAAAATAATTGATTAACAACTATTAGAATACCAAAAATTAGTATAACATTAGTATATATAACATGACAAATTAGTATGCAATAATATAAAAATAGGTATAGCGTATACAATCTTTAAAAATAGTATAACGTTGGTATACAGAAACGTCTAGTATACAAAAACTAAGATCCGACGAGTTGAGCTAGATATTCTCGTTGAAAACCCTTCCCTCGATCCGACGAGATGAGCTAGATATTCTCGTCGAAACCCTTCCATCAACAACAATAGTAGCACTGCAACAATAGAGATTCTCGCTGGAAATCCCTTCCATAAACAATAACAAAGGATTTTGTGTGAGCAGATTAATCTATCCATGGCGTCCATTGTAGGAGTTTCGATCTATGCCCCATTTCCTTTGTGTTTGAGAAACAGATCGAATAGCAAAAACACTTGACCAAAGAACGAAAAAGTGTGAAGCAGAGAACCGGTCGAAACCAGAGGAAACTTGAAGCCTTAAACCACTACCACTAAGTTTGAATCCTCCAACACACACAGAATCACCCAGAAACCAAAATCACTTGATGTTGAACAACAAAAACACTAGATCGAAGAATGAAAAAGTGTGAAGCGGAGAATCGATCAAAACCAAAAAAAAACTCGAAGCCCTAAACCACCACCACTAGGTTCGAAGCCTCCAACACAAACAAAATCACCCAAAAACCAAAATCACCTGACTCTGAACAACAAAAACACCAGATCTGGTTCCTCTTAGGTGTATCCATCGTGAAGAAGAGGTTCGAAACCTCTTCCGCATCTCTATTTCTTTATCTTCTCATTCTCTCCCTATCGTGTGCTCTAGCATTGATGATAACAATAATCACATATTCAACCGATCAAAACTAAAGGAAACTCAAAGCCTTAAACCACCACCACCAAGCTCGAAGTCTCCAACACACATGGAATCACCTAGAAACCAAAATCAATTGATGCCGAATAGCAAAAGCACTAGATAGAAGGACAAAAAAGTGTGCTGCGGAGTCAAAGAGCATAATCAGAAAGAAGAAGATCTCGAATTTGGAAAGGGGAGTCTCGATCTAGTTCCTCTCAGGCGACAATGGAGCAGATGATCACCACCATTACGGTCACCACCATCATGTGGCTTTGTAGTCTTGTCGTCCAATGGAACACTGACCAACATGCCTTTCTTTTGATTTGCTTCGTGTTTTTTGTCGTTGTGACATTGATCCTCTCCAAAAAATAACACCTCATCACTTTCTTGTTGTGAACCTCTTTTCGGAGTCCCTAAATCGCCGATGAATCCACACCGTCTCCAATGCTAGCATGGTCGAAACCCTAATCCCATCTTTTGAGCAGAGAAGAGTAGCGGAGAGCTGATGAATAATACACACTAAGGATCGCACCGCGCAACACTTCCTAGACAAGGGAACCCTCACATCTTCTCGATTTGGATTGTGCCTTTGCTCTTATGCTGCTCGATTTGGATAGTGCCCCTGATGTTGTTGGATCTGTGGCCGGGATCTGTGCCATTGCTCGATCTGGATCATGCCTCTATTGTCGAATAACCCTCACATCTTCTCGATTTGGATTGTGCCTCTACTCCTGATGCTACTTGATTTGGATAGTGCCCTTGAAGATGCTCGATCTATTCCCTTGTTAGCCTTCCTAGTTCTTTATCAAAAAATAGGATTTCTTAAAAATTAGGTATATTTGATATCAATTTGAATTGTATGGTATAATCGAAATTTTAGCAAAAAAAGAGATATATTATTGTAAATAAATTTATTTTTTAGACAATTTTTTTATAATTTCCTCTATTTTTTAATAGTAGTAGGACATTAAAAAAATTATCTAATTTTATAGTGACACTGCACTTTGTTGGGACCCCTTCCCAAGGGAGAAGGATGAACCGACCGGCACAGTGTTCTGGCAAACCTATTCCCAAACTGAGCTTGTCCAAAACACTGTTAAGCCTCTTCACCACACTATATATATAACACTATCAGAGTAATCTTATTAAATGCGGAAACAACTAGAACAAATAAGTATAATAGAATTTTTTTTTATACAAAAGTTAATTATATATACACTGTCCTAAATGTAGCAGTAACAGAATGCCTAAGTCAAAATGTCTACAATTTTTTCCTCACTTCCTATACATTATACTAACTCTTAAAACAATAAACCACGTGAGGAAACCTACCGAAGTAAACGAGGTGTGCTTCACGCAATGACCACCTTCTTCCCCTTATTCGCAGAAGAATAACTTGAAATGTTAGAATAGTGAGCCAATTTTGTCCATAGCGGCTCAGTGAGTAATGTTACCTAATCTATAACTTAGAACAAGTATTCTAAAAAAATAATGTATGAATGCACAATAATAATAATGCGAATGAATGCAACAGTTAATGAATGCTAAATCCACTATGTAGTTGTGCACATTTTATTTTGAAAACAGTTTTAATGCAGAAAACACATAAATCCACTCGAGCGGGAGAAACTCGACGGTTACGTGTATAGGTGACGACCCTAATCTGGGCCCATAGCACCCCCCTTAGGGCACTCTGTGCTAGGTGGTCACTAAATAATCTAGGGGATCCTCAATTGATAGACCTGGCTTGATTGCACCCTCGGATGCGACAATCACTCGTCCTCAATGCTCTACCACATTCAATACCCCAACCCGCACCTGGACCTCAATATTCGGTGCACATTTTCATTTAAATCACATTTAAATATTGCAAATGCATTTCAATATATAAGAACATTTCATTTATGATAGAATGACAAGTTAAGTGATAAATTAGAAAACATTACTCACAAGGATGCTCAGCTCCCAGTGCTCCTCTAGTGACCGGTTGCGTCCCGTTGATGTTTGATTCTGCGCGATCAACTTACTTTCTTAATATTTACATAAAACTTGGCTGACATTCTAACTTTATGGTCTTTGGTCAATCAAATGTTTGACTTGGTCAACTATAGTCAACTCTATTTAAATGTAACCCTCGCAGACCTGTCAAATCGATAAGGTCAACGTGGTTAACAAGGTTAATTAAGTCTTTATATTGACTTAAAATACTACAAATATGTATTGTTGACATGTGTCTCACCTTTGGTACACAATAACCAGCCACTTTTATAAATTTGGCGGGTTAATACATAAATATTATTTTCTATGTTATATATTTTCCTAATAAGTATTTTATAATGTTATACAATATTATATAACATTTTTCTATTATTTATCATTATTTTTACCGTAAATACATTTTGTTCCTATCTTTATTAATTAATCCTCAAATCGCATAAATATGAATTTAATATGTCCATTGACCTCCAAAAATCCTAATTTAAGTGTCATTAAGTTCAGAGTTTCATTCTAGACATTTTAGTATCCACCGACTAAAATTTCAGTATTTATGGGTATACCCCCTATGCATCGACTTCCAACTACCATATAATTTCCTATGGTCTACGAGTGTACAAATAATATATATTTGCATTCTACTCGTAAATCTGAGCACAATGATATATATATATGTTGTATGGTTTCATTCCTACGAAAAATATGCTCTAATTTTGGATCGCGCAGTAAATTAATACATTTATTAAAACTATACTATAAAATTAAAATTCACAATTTATAAAATAACTCGAAATTGAAAAGAGATAAAAAATGGTTTACCCGAAATGTCAGATTTCCAAAGCGCGCGACTCCTCTTTTTCTTTCCTCTTTTTTTCCCTTCTTTTTCTTTTCTTTTCTTTTCTTTTTCTTCCTTTTTCTCTCTTCTTTCTCTGTTCTTTCTCTCCTTTTTTTTTCTTTCTTTGATTCGGATGGAAGGGGATGAACAAGAGAATGAACAAATAATAAAATGAGGAGATGGCTTTTTATAGCCAAATTTAGGGTGGGTCCCATTGGCAACAAAGTCAAAAATAATTGCTCCTTATCCATCCAAGTTATTGGATTATTACCAAGTTAACTAATAAATGTTTTAATTTTGATTTATCCACATGACTCATCAACTTTATCTTATCTCTTATCCCATGAGTCATTAGATAATGATCTCTTTAATAAAGTTATTTTCATTAATTATTTCTTTCATTATCCAAGTCATTCATGATAATCACCTCTTTAATTCATTTCATTGTCCAACTAAGCACACACACACACACACACACACACACACACACACACACACACACACACACACACTTATATATATATATGTAATAATTATCATCATGATATATACTTTTTCATTTAATTTAAATACACCCCTATATATATATATTCATGCATATTAATACATATATGTATATATATGTAAATGCAATAATTATTTTATTACATAAATTCATTTTATTCATCATTATTTATTTATTTTAATTCCTCAAGTAATACACTTATTACTTAATGTTTTCACCAAAAATCATGTATTACCATTTAATACACACATTGATTAATACCATTGCCAAAAGAGTTTTTGTATTTTTCTATAATCGTGTATTTCTCATTTATAATTCATTAATTTATATAGAAAAATACATATCGAACCCGTCGACTGAATGTCCAAAAATACGGGTCGTTACAATCTCCCCTCTTTAGAACAAATTTCGTCCTCGAATTTACTACAATAATAAAAATCAAGAAGCGACTCTCATAATCTCAGGTAAATGACTGGTCATGTAGTCCTCTCGCTCCCATGTGTCTTGTTCAACACCGTGAAACTGCCAACGTACACGTACCATTGGTATCTCCTTGTTGCGCAATTTCTTCACAGTCCGATCAATGATAGCTACCGGAGTATCATCATATGAACAATCCTCTCGCAACTCAAAATGTTTTCAATCAAACACGTGCGATGGATCAGGGTAGTACTTCCTCAACATCAACACATAAAATACATTATGTACTCTCGCTAGCTGAGGCGGCAATGCCAATCGATAAGCCACAGGACCTATCCCCTCGAGGATCTTGAAAGGTCCAATGTATCTTGGAGCGAGTTTCCTTGAAACACCAAAACGAGTCTGCCCCTTTCGAGGAGAAATCCGAAGCAGTACATGATCACCAACGTCAAACTAAAGGATCTTTCTCCAGTTATTCGCATAACTCTTCTATCGATCCTGAGCTGCCTTCATGTTCTGACGAATGTATTGAATTTTCTCATTCTGCTCTTGTACAAAGGTAGGTCCAAAGACTACTGTGTCACCAACCTCAGCCCAACAAACTGGCGATTGGCAAGGTCGACCATATAATGCCTCAAATGGTGCCATGTCGATACTCGCCTGGTAGCTGTTATTATAAGCAAACTCGCATAATGCTAAATGATTCTCCCAGCTACCACCAAAATCAAGAACGCATGTACAGAGCATATCCTCTAGAGTCTGGATCACTCTCTCTAACTGACCATCAGTTTGTGGATGGAAAGCTGTGCTCAAGTTTACTCTAGTCCCTAACTGTCTCTGCAAGCTCTGCCAAAAATGGGATGTAAATCGAACATCTCTATCAGACACAATGGATACTGGGACCCCATGTAATCTCACACAATCTCTCAGATATATAATTGACTCAGCTTCTCAATCGACTCTCTAGTATGAATCGGGAGAAAATGAGCAGACTTAGTCAGTTTGTCAACAATAACCCAAATAGTATCGTGTCTCTGCTGAGTCCGGGGTAATCCCATCACAAAATCCATAGTAATGTGCTCCCATTTCCACTCAGGAATAGCCAAGGGCTGTAATAAACCATCGGGTCTCTGATGCTCAGCCTTAATCTGCTGGCACGTGTCACATCTCTGCACAAAGACTGCAATATCCCACTTCATCCCGAGCTACCAATAAGTACGTCGAACATCATGATACATCTTATTGGTGCCTGGATGAACGGTATACCTCGAGCGGTGCAGCTCTGCTAATACTTCCTGTCTCAGGTGAGGGTCATTTGGTACCCACAATCATCCCCTAAACCTCAGTGCACCATCACTGTCAATCGACCATCCACACGAGAAGTGTCGTCTGCCCACTTTCGGTATATCACATAATCAACGTCATGAGGCTGTACTTCCATGATCTAGGTAAGCAGCACTGGCTGCGCTCTCATCTGTGCACTGACTCTGTTCTCGGTCGAAGTCTCGTGGATATTCATCACTGTTACATAATCAATCATCCTCTACTCCTGAGACATATGTCTAGCCACACAAGCTGTCTCGACCCGTACTCTGCTCAATGCGTCAGTCACTACATTGGCTTTCTTAGGATGATACTCAATGGTAAAGTTGTAATCCTTAAGAAGGTCCATCCATCTCCTCTGCCTCATATTCAAATCTCTCTGAGAAAACAAGTACTTGAGGCTCTTGTGATCTGAATAAAGTGTAAAACGCTCACCATATAGATAGTGTCACCAAATCTTGAGCGCAAACACCACTGCTGCCAGCTCTAAATCATGGAATAGGTAATTTCTTTCATGTACCTTCAACTGTCGTGAGGCATAAGAAATCACCTGGTTTCCCTACATCAACACACACCCAAGCCTATCCCACATGCATCTGTATAGATCACCAACTCATGGCTGGGTTCAAGTAACACAAGTACTGGTGCAGATGTCAAATGACGCTTCAGCTCAAGAAAGGCCTCATCACACTTATCTGTCCATATGAATGGCACGTCCTTCTGGGTAAGTTTCGTCATAAGTGCAGCAATCCTTGAAAAATTTTGTGCAAATCTGCGATAGTAACCTGGCAAACCCAGAAAGCTAGGGATCTCCGTCACTATGGTAGGTCTCAGCCAACTAATAATAGTCTTGACCTTCGCTGAATCAACAGAAATACCATCGGTTCTTACCACATGGCCTAAAAATCGGACCTCTATCAACCAAAACTCGCACTTGCTATACTTAGCATATAGACGATGATCTCGAAGAGTCTGCAGTGCGATCCTCAAATGTTTGGCGTGGTCCTCCCTAGTTTTCGGTAAATAAGAATGTCATCAATAAAGATAATGACAAAGGAGTCGAGATAGGGACGAAAAACTCTCTGCATCAGGTCCATGAACATCGCAGGGGCATTTGTCATGCCAAATGGCATGACTAGGAACTCATAGTGCCCATAATGAGTCCGAAAGGTCGTCTTTGGTACATCTTCCTCCCTAACCCTCAGCTGATGGTACCCGAATCTTAGATCTATCTTTGAGAAAATAGTGGCACCTCTGAGCTGGTCAAACAAATCATCAATGCGGGGAAGAGAGTACTTATTCTTCACTATCACCTTGTTCAACCGCTGATAGTCGATACATAAACGGAGGCTCCCATCTTTCTTTTTCACAAACAGCACTGGAGCACACCAAGGTGACACGCTAGGGGTAATAAAACCCTTACTCATCAGTTCCTCTAGCTAGACCTTCAATTCCTGCAATTCCTTAGGCGCCATTTGATAAGGAAGGATCGAAATAGGTTGTGTCCCTGGAATAACCTCAATAATGAAATCAATTTCCCGCTTAGGAGGCAAGCCGGGTAAATCCTTAGGAAACACATCAGGAAAATCTCTAACAACAGGAATCTCATCAATACTCGCTCGTGAAGGTCCCTCATTTATGGTGGTTAGACTGGCTAAAGTATCAATCTCATATTGAGTCGCCATTCTACCTCAGGTTCTCGATCTATTAGAGGCACTACCCTAAAAAATAACAATAGGTTGCCCTGCTATCTGAAATACGACCCTCTTGGCAAAACAGTCGACGTGTACATGGTACGCAGCTAGCTAGTCCATTCCTATTATAACATCAAACTCTAGGAACTTTAACACCCGAAGGTCAACAATGGTCTCCAAGTCACCCAACCTCAATACGCAACCCTCACAGATTAGGTCAGGGTAAATGCATTCTCCGACTGCAGTACCCAACATGAGCCAGGTGGGAGATCTAAGGGGTTTAAATCCCAATATGTTTACGATGCGTCCAAAGATGAATGATAAGGTAAACCCAGCATCAATCAACACATATAAGGTAGAATCTAAAATATAAACAGTACCTTCTACCAAAGTCGCGGTAGCCTCTGGATCAGGCTATGTGATGGCCTATGCTCTCCCTTGAGTAACAGTAGTGGTGGGTACACTAGAAGCTGGAACAAGCATAGGGCACTCATATCGCCTGTGGCCTGGCTGACCACACTGATAACATATAAACCGACATCCCTGCATAGCCTGGTATGTCTGGGTTGGCTCATAACCTCTATGTCTTGAATTCGGCCCCTTCCTTGACCTCTACCTCAGGCCCCATATTGATATGTCTGAACTGGGGTGGCAGCAATCGGGACTAAGAAAGATGGTTGACTCTGCTCCCCTTTGGACTGTCCTCCCAAGTACTTCCTCTTCCTCGGGTATCTAACTACTGGAGCTCCACCTCGATAACCTCCTAGAGTCAATGACTGGGGTTGTAACTGCTGCTGCGACTGTACTGTGGCACCCTGTACTATCTGGACCATCGGGCGCTCATCTCTTCCATCAGTCTCGAACTGTAGCGTCTGCCTTAGAATGGTCTCAAAAGTAGCCTCAGTAGCTGTCGATGTCGCCTGCCTAATATTAGCCCTCAACCCTCGGCGGAAGAATCCTGCTCTCTCCCTCGGGTTACCTACTAACTCAGGTGCATACGCCTTTAGTCGAAGAAATCTGTGGGTATACTCTCGTACTGACATGTCCTCCTGTCGTAGGGTCAGAAACTCCACATTCTTGTGTTCCCTTGCTGTCTCAAGAACATAACTGGTCAAGAATAATTCCCAAAAACGGGCCCATGTAGTAATCTGACCCTCTATAGTCCGAGTGGCCTTCCACCATATTGCCGCCTCATCCTCAAGCAGATGTATAACAAAAAGCACCTGGTTCTCCTCTGACAACTTCAACGTCTCAGCATTCTTCTCAATGTTGCGAAGCCAGTTCTCCGCTACGTCTAAACTCAGATCCCCATGAAACTCCTTGGGTCTCAAATCTAGAAACCTCTTCAGAAGGTGATCATGAATAGCTTCATCTCCTTGTCTCACTGGAGCTACCTCTGCATGGTTTAGAACTCTCTCAGGTACAACTGGTACAGGGGGTGTTACTGGCTCAGCCCTCTGTCTCTCAGCCTCCATCCTATCCAGTCTCTCTCTCAACAAGGCTGTCTGGGCCTGAGTAGCCTCAGTAGATGCCCTGATCATAGCCTCAAGCCTCTAGATGGGATCCTGCTCAAGTTGAACCAGAGGTGGTGGTGGTGTCACCGGATCCGGGATCCTACGCGGTTTCCCACGTCGAGGAGGCATCGTGGTCTACATAAAATATCTAATTTCCATTATTTTTCCAAATTAAGCAGACCACAACTTTTAGTGATTATAACAAAAGATAACTACACATTAAGATAGCTACCTCCAAGTAATTCTCTAATCACCTAAGTTCAAGTTATAAATCTTAAAACTCACTAACTCCCAATGACAGTCAAATTTCCCTCATGATATGGCCACTGTCACTCGGTTCCTTTTCCTGCTAATCAGAAGCTAGAAAGTTTTCGTCCATAATTCCGCTATGTTACTCTAAGTCGTTTCTAGGATTTTCCTAACTTTCGCGATTACTCTGAGGTTCCCTAGGTTAATACCAATTGTTATTCTTTAATTGAAAAACCTTGGGCTCTGATACCCACATTGTCGGGACCCCTTCCCTAAGGAAAAGGATGAACTGATGGCACAGTGTTCTGGCAAACCCATTCCCAAACTGAGCTTGCCCAAAACACTGTTAAACCTCTTCACCACATTATATATGTAACACTATCAGAGTAATCTTATTGAATATGAAAACAACTAGAACAAATAAGTACAGTAGATTTTTTTTTACACAAAAGTTAATTATATATACACTGTCCTAAATGTAGCAGTAGCGGAATGCCTAAGTCAAAATGTCTACAATTTTTTCTTAACTTCCTATACATTATACTAACTCTCAAAACAATAAACCATGTGAGGAAACCTACCGAAGTAAACGAGGTACGAGGTGTGCTTCACGCAATGACCACCTTCTTCCCCTTATTCGCAGAAGAATAACATGAAATATTAGAATAGTGAGCCAATTTTGTCTATAGCGGCTCAGTGAGTAATGTAACCTAATCTATAACTTAGAACAAGTATTCTAAAAAAACAATGTATGAATGCACAATAATAATAATGCGAATGAATGCAACAGTTAATGAATGCTAAATCCACTATGTAGTTGTGCACATTTTATTTTGAAAACAGTTTTAATGCAGAAAACACATAAATCCACTCGAGCGGGAGAAACTCGACGGTTACGTGTATAGGTGACGACCCTAATCTGGGCCCATAGCACCCCCCTTAGGGCACTCTGTGCTAGGTGGTCACTAAATAATCTAGGGGATCCTCAATTGATAGACCTGGCTTGATTGCACCCTCGGATGCGACAATCACTCGTCCTCAATGCTCTACCACATTCAATACCCCAACCCGCACCTGGACCTCAATATTCGGTGCACATTTTCATTTAAATCACATTTAAATATTGCAAATGCATTTCAATATATAAGAACATTTCATTTATGATAGAATGACAAGTTAAGTGATAAATTAGAAAACACTACTCACAAGGATGCTCAGCTCCTGGTGCTCCTCTAGTGACCGGTCGCGTCCCGCTGATGTTTGATCCTGCGTGATCAACTTA
>JAJIYU010011059.1:0-15653 GCA_030144865.1 Tinospora cordifolia
TTTTTTGGATTCTCAGATGGCATGACGGTGGAATGAAATGAGCAAAGGGGGTTTGGTTAGTGTGGGCCCTACCTCATTTAATATCAAGATAACATTATCTTCTATTAAACATTATCCTATGACTTATCAAACATTATCAAGATAACTTTATTTATTTTTTTCATTATCATCCAAATCATCATTTATCCCTTAAATTTATTTTATTTTATTTCTTCCAACAAATCACTCTTACTCAATATTTCTACTTGATTAATTAATTATTATTATTATTATCATTTTTCATTTCCAACCAAGCATATATATATATATATAATAATCAACATATATATATATATATTGTATCATCATTATATATATACTTTTCTATTTAATTTAAATATACTCCTCTCTATATATATTCATACATAACTATATGTATACATATATATATATATATATACTTGAATTAAATGATTTGATTAATCATTTTTATTTTAATAGCCATATTAATTAATTTTATTTTCAAAAATCACATATTACCATTTAATTCATACATTAAATTATACAATACCCGAAAAATTATGTATTTTTATTTATAATCCATTAATTAATACATAAAAATATATGTTGAGTTCATTGACTCAATTTCTTGAAAATATCGGTCCTTACATTGGCTAAATATTTTCATTTCTAAATATAATTTAGATTGTAAAATCTTTTAATTTTTTACTTTGACTAATTTATTTCGAGGCATTGTTTTATATTTTATGTTCTTAATACTTTTTATTGATTGATCACCTATAAACTAATTTTAGAGAGGTTCAATAATTGGATAATTAGAATATAAATATATCTAAATCAGTTGACCAGGAGGTTGTTGATTCTATAAGAGGTTGTACATAATTAATATTTTTAATGCATTAGTTTATTGACTGTACATCTCGGGAGAGGGTATTAGATAATTTAACTGATAGGATCAAGTCGCCTCAGGAGAGAGTTTTAATTATTGGTGTTATAATCTACAAGAACAGAAATTAAATTAATTAAAATAAATATTAAAAATAAATAATGATAGTTTACTATCCTAGAATTTTAATTGATATAGTTTTCAATTTAATATTTACTTGTTTTCAATTTATTTCTGACTTAATTTAAGTTTTCACTAATTAATTAAATTTTGAGCCTTAATAAAGTTGATATAAAAATTAGATTGAGATTTAAAATTGTTAATCATATACCACTCCTAGAGGACGATAATCCGACATTTACCATATGTTACTATTGCTATCCTGTACACCTGCAGTGATCCCAACATAATGTATATAATATTATGTGTTGGTTGTGACATTGCTTTTACAAAGTGGGTTGCGACAATATTGATCTTATCTATGGGCCCGAATTAATTGAACAACTTTTGGGTGTCAAATAATCTTCTAACATTTGCTTTTGGGTGCAAGCATTAGAAAAAGATAAAAAAAATATAACGTAGAACTAGAAATACTTTTAAATAAAAATGAGAAAGGAAAGTGTTATAATTTGTGTTAGCACATCAAGCTTTGCGTACCTGCAACATATTTTTCTTTCATATATTCATAATTCCACTTGTCGGACGGACACAATGGAGCCACCCATTGAAAGTGTGTGGCTGCATCTCGTGGAATTCCTATGAGCTGAATAAGAAAACAAATTTCACAAAAAAAATCTCTTGGCCACCATGGCTTAGTATATATTGCAAAGTGTGACATTCATGTCTGGACATGTATCGTAACCATAATAGCGGGCCTGTGAAGTTTGGTCGCAATCGGAGTTCGTTTCGCCCTCCAAAAGGCCTAGTATAATTGACCTTACTTTTTGATGTTTTCTTTTAAATGTACTTGAAAAGCTTAAGAACTACCTTATAGGGGAGGTGGTGGTCACTTGGAGTAGTGTATAAGTGTCCCCTACATTCAAGTGTCCTTTTATAACGCTATCACAACAATCCCTTTGGCTGTGTGCTATTGTAAGCACGTGTTCCTCTAGCGTTACTTGCTCCCTTAGGGGTGTATGTGTATTTTAATTTGTGTACCCAATACAAATGTACAACTACTTTAGATATTAATAAAAATTATTTTTATTACTGTTGCCTGTGCTTGTGTTTGCTATTTCTCTTTACTTGCAGTTTGGCTAACTCTACTAACTGGTTAACTTAGCTTGGTGCCTCATGGGTGTCCCTTAACTAATCACATAACTTGTGACAAGTGGTATTAGAGACAAGTAACGAGATAATGACAACTCAAAACAAGTCCACCGGAGAGTGCTTGGAGGAACTGGAGAGACTAGTTGCCCAAAGTGTTGAATGGATGGTGACCATGGGACAATTATTGGAATGTGTTGGACTACTCGAACAGGGTCGACACACCTTCGGAGAAGCACTTGATGTTGTGAGTGAAGAAAATCATGTGGCCTTTCGAGAGATCCAGGGTCAACTGGACAATGTGAATGCTAGGATAAATGTCCTCACGAAATCGGCTGGAACAAGTAGTCTACGAGAGACAGAGGTAATGCGAAAGGTAAAGTTGCGTGAACCAAAGCATTGTGGTGGGACTCGAGATGTAAAGGAATTAGAGAACTTCCTTTTTGATATTGAGCGATACCTAAATGTAGTGAAGCCAAAGACCGAACAGGATAAGGTCTCCATAGCCACAATGTACCTTACTGGTGATCCCAAGTTGTGGTGGTGAAATCGATACCGAGATGTCCAAAATGGGTTGATCGAAATTGATTCTTGGCAAGCTCTCAAGAGGAAACTCAAGTATCAGTTCCTTCTTGACGATGTGGAGTTCTTAGCTAGCAGAAGCTTTAGAGACTCCAGCACATAGGTAGTGTCTGGGAATACGTGAAGTAATTTTTGGCTCTAACGTTACATGTCCCGGACATGACCAAGAAGGAGAAATTGTTCTTCTTCTTGGATAGATTAAAGTCATGGGTTCAGACAAAACTATAATGGCAACGAGTTGAGGATTATGCGTTCACTCAGGCTGCAACAGAACATCATACTCGTTACACCTCAAACTCAAACTCAAATGAAAAAAAAAAGAAAGAAAACTTCCAATGGGAAAAATTATAAGCAGTATTCAAGGAAGGGGGAGGGTAGCACTAGCAAATCAAAGAGCTATTTTAACAAAGGGGCCTCTTCATCCAAGCAACCATCAATTGACTGCAAGTTCCAAGACTAAGCCATTGAAGTGTGTCTTATGCTCTGGCCCACATCGAATAGTAGTATGCCCTCAAAAGAGTGCATTGATTGTTCTACAAGTTGAGAGGACATCTCACGATCAATCCATAGGAAACGAGCCAGAAAAAATTGAGGATGGGAGCTCTTCGGCTATTGAATGCCTTAAAGGGGCAGGTTTTAGGGAAGCAGAAGGGTGCTTCCAAAGGATTGATATTCATTGATGTGAAAATCAATGGAAAG
Source organism: Tinospora cordifolia (assembly GCA_030144865.1). Taxonomy (NCBI): domain Eukaryota; kingdom Viridiplantae; phylum Streptophyta; class Magnoliopsida; order Ranunculales; family Menispermaceae; genus Tinospora; species Tinospora cordifolia. Next base: position 3,434 of record JAJIYU010011059.1, read on the forward strand.
GCTACTCAAGCAATGGTGGACACTGAAGCCACACATAATTTCATTCCCAAAAAAGGTGAAGTGGAATGGTTAGGTTTCAAATTAGAAGGAAACTCTAGTAAGATTAAAGCAGTCAACTCTGCAATGAGACTGATCCATGGTATCGTAAGGACCGTACCCATAAAGGTGGGCAGATGGTTAGGCGTGTCAAATTACATGGCGATACCCATGGATGACTTCAAGGTGATCTTGGGCATGAAATTTTTACATTAAGCTAAGGCAATGCTGATGCCTTATCTCGAGGCCTTGTGTATGCTAGGCGATGCTCCTTGCATGATCCCGAAAACTATGGTGGAACCAAAAGACAAGAGGATTTCAGCTCTTCAATTGAAAAGGGGGATCAAGAAAGGCAAGCAGACATATGTTGCCACTGCGGTGGGTGAGGACTGAAGAAAAGCTCCACAACCAATTTTGAAGGCGATAGTGAAGTTGATAGTAGACTTCAAAGATGTGTTGTCTAAAGAATTGCTGAAAGAGCTTCCTCCACGAAGGCCTATTGACCACAAGATTGAGTTAATTTCAGGGTCGAGCCCACCTGCATGCTGTCCTTATCGGATGGCACCTCCGGAGTTAGCTGAGCTACAGAAGCAGCAAGGTTCATTCGTCCCTCAAAGGTTCCTTATGGGGCACTAATGTCATTCCTAAAAAAGCATAATGGTAGTCTTCGGATGTGTGTGGACTACTGGGCACTAAACAATATAATTGTTCAAAACAAATATCTCATTCCTTTAATTGCTGACCCATTTGATTAGTTGGGTGTAGTTCGTTATTTTACAAAGCTAGATTTACAGTGAGGGTACCATCAAGTTCGAATTGCCAAAGGAGATGATGCTAAAACCACTTGTGTAACTCGCTATGGAACATTCGAGTACTAGGTGGTGCCTTTCGGGTTAACCAATTCCCCAGCAATGTTTTGTACATTGATGAATAAAATATTCCACGAATACCTTGATAAGTTCGTAATGATATATGTAACACCCCAACTTGCCAATCCGTGCGTCTCTCGGGCCCCGTGCGAAGATGCACGCTTGTTTGTCAGAAGAAGCTGTGAGACGATCGACTGTTGAGAGCCGAAGTGCTACTTAATGCATCTATATCTCTCTCTACTCTTTCTATCTCTTGCTTTCTTTCAAGTAATGATAAAATTAATTTAAATAGACATAATTTTTTTTTCGAAATAAAACTTCCTTGTAAGTAAAATGGGTCAGTGATGTTTCAAGTAAAATAAGAAACTTCAAGTTCAATAAACAATTTAAAGATCTTTGAAATAAACCAAAAATATTTGATTTCATATACAAAATGATCAGTCCAAAAGTTTGGGACACATGCCTAGTTCAAATTGAATAACAAATATTATATACAAAAAGACAACAATAACCTCCTAGTGAGGTTTCACCAAAATAGTCAGAGTTACCTGGAGATGGTCAACTCGAATCGAGTCAATTGTCACTTAAAATAGAAAAGTGGGGTGAGCTTAAGAGCCCAATGGATCATACAACACATTATTAGCATTATTCAGCCCAAAATACAAAATATGCATGCACTTTCATTACATTAGGGCAGTTCAAAAACTTTATTGTTTCCCATCGCAACTAAGACCAAAAGGTTTGTGGCCTCAGTGTCATCCCCATGGTTTGAGAGAAAATCCAGAGGAAACGCTCGAGGGCTGGTTACCTTTCGGGACCCTGAAGGAGGTGTGAGGTCCAAAGTGACACCCAACCCCATAGCCAGTCTAGTTGAAGTTATCTACGATGACACCCAAAGGCCAGTCATCACATCGGTACGTGGTTTTAGTCTTAATTTAACCTTCTTTAGTTTCATAATTACATCGCAACTCATACATCACAATTGATATTTCAAGATGCATGTAAATCACTACATTGAATATTCATGTAATCTAAACATGACACAAAATTGAAAAAGCATTTCATGTTATCTAAGTATGTCAGTACTGAAATTTTTAATACAACTAGCATGTTATTTTAACGTTCAATCAAACATTTCAATCACATTCACACAGGAATACGCCTAGCATGCTTCTAAATACGTATTTAAAAAAAAATCAATCATCATGATTCGTATTTAAAATCTAAATAATAGTAGAGAGTACGATAATTACACCCACTTTATTTTTCTCAGGTCCCTTGCACCTCCGCACTGCTCTTTGCCACTCCTTGATTTTTAATCTGAAAAATAAAAATCAATCTGTTGAGTTCAAAGTCTCTATAACTCATTTAAATTGAATTTAAAATGGTTTCTCGGACTTTGGTATTTTTATTTTATTTATTTTATTTTTAAAGTACTCACGAACTTCATATATATATATATATATATATATATATATATATATATATATATATATTTAAAACAAGATCTCTCGCGTGGGTATGCATTATTCGACATCCCTAAGAATATTTTCTTTCACCTCTAATGCATCCAAAAAATAAATGTTTTACAAAAATAATTCACAATAGTATTATAAAAAAAATGAAACCTAAGTCTTGAGCATTTAAAAAAAAATGCAAAGGTCTATTTGTGAGGTTTAAAATCCTAAATCTGATAATGCAAGATTGTTCATGTGCGCAATCAAACCATAGATTTAAAATATGATATTTCAAAAATGTGATGGTTGCAAAAATACGAGAGTTTCTAAAATACTAGATCCGAAAGGTGAGGTTTTCAAACGCAAGAGATTTAAAAATACGAAGTCTAAAACACGAGATCTCAAGGCAAGGGTTTCAAAAATGGGATCGCAATTTCTCATTCACAACAAGGCACACACTCATCATCCAAAACACTAGACTATAAATATCGAAATGCAAGGATATCAAAAATCGATGGCTATACCACGTTTTGATGTTGTTCTCCACGGATCCAAGCTCGCGAATCTATTGTGAGGGTTGTTCTTCGTAGATCTAAGCTCACGAATCTATTGTGAGGGTTTTAGTATGCTCAAATCATTCCAAAACTGCAATAAAAATCGAATAAACAAGATTGGGGTTTGTTATGCAAGAAAAATCATATCTAGGGCATCATTCTTTGCGAATCTGAGCCTGAAAAACTCAAATCCTCCATTGTTGTTCATCCTCCCTTCTTTTTTGTGCAATCACACACAACATCTATTTCGTTATTCTTTTCTTTGTGCAAAAAATGCACAATAGCAAATTGTTATGTTTTTCTTCTTTGTCTTGCGCAGAAAATGTACATGTTGCATTCTTCTTCTTCGTCTGCAGAGAAAATGCAGCAGCAGTCGCAGCACGCTGCTTCTTCTTTTGCATAGAGAATGCACTAGCGCCAGTTGCTGCGTTCTTCTTCTTCCTCGCTCAAGAACGCACCAGCATGTGTTCTTCTTCTTCAAAACCATGCACAGATCGCAGCAATAGCACACCAGTCTTCTTCTTCATTTGTTCTTCACGCAAACACTAGCAGCTCCTTCATTTAGTGTAGAAAGCACACCAATAGCAAGGTGTTGGTTCGCTCTTCCTCTTCGTGGCATAGGAACGCACCACCGACAGCTACATTTGCTCTTCTTTGTTTGCGTGGACTGCATCTGCAACATTCTTTCTTCTTCGTTCTTCTATTCTTTGCGCACCAGCGATAGATTTGTACCAGATTTGCTTCTTCTTCATTTCGATCTACTTTTCTTTCATGCAGATTACATAGATCGCAATAAGAGATCTGACATTACTCTTTTGTTTCACAGTAGAGCACACCAATCTTCTTCTTCGTGCAAGACGCAGCAGCATGCAACTACTCTTCTTCTTTTTTTTTTCTCTTTGTTTTCCTCTTCTTTTTCATTCAACACACAGAAACGCACAACATTTCTATATATTGTTTGTTTGATTTTTTGGTTCAAAGTTTCAGTAAAAAAGAAACAAAAGAAAGAAAATATATATAATAAGAATCCTTTTTGTTTTTCTTTTTGCCAAATTTGTGCATTTGAAACTTCGCGCATTTCTTTATATATATATATATATATATATATATATAGATATATATACACTTATTATTATTATTAGTATTAGTATTTTTTCAAGTCTCCAAAGTGACATATACGATTGATAAAATTTCAGGGTATAACAACCTACCCCCTTAAAAAAATTTTGTCCTTGAAATTTAAAAGAATAGGTACTTGTATTATGTTATCCTGTCAAGTGTTCCTAGCGAAGAGATTTGGGTATTTTGTCTTCATCTCGCTCTCCAACTCCCAAGTTACCTCTTCCAAATCATGATGCTTCCACAATACCTTGACCAAAGGAATGTCATTGGTTCTAAGACTTTGTACCTTACAGTTTAATATTCTGACTATTGGTTCTTTGTAAGTTGCATTGTCCTAAGTACGATCTCTTCCCAGTGTAGGACATGAGATAAGTTTGCCTTGTACTTTTGTAGCATCGACACATGGAATACATTATGGATTAAGGATATACGATTTGGTAAGTCCAACTCATAGGCGCACTCACCGACCCACTTGAGTATCTGAACAGATTGATAAATCTCAGTGCTAGCTTCCCCTTGATTCCGAAGCGTCTAATCCCCTTTCGTGGACTAATCTTTAGGAAAACTCTGTTACCCAGTTAAAATTCTAAAGGTCTTCTTCTTTTCTGTGCATAGTTTTTCTGCCTACTCTAAGCTGTCACTAGCTTCTTCTGAATCTTCTCTACTTGAGTGCTCATTTCTTCTACCAATTTTGGTCCTGTGAGAACCTGATCCTCAAAGTTTTCCCAACTAGACGATGATCTGTAGGGTCTGCCATAGAGCACTTCATATGGAGCTATCCATATGCTCACTTGGTAATTGTTATTAACTCTGCCAAATGTAGGTAATTGCTCTAGTTGCCCTTAAAATCAAGGACACAAGCTCTTAGCATATCTTTTAATATTTGAATGACACTATCAGATTGCCTATTAGTCTGAGGATGGAACGCAGTGCTCATGGTGAGTCTGCTTCCTAGCTCTTTTTGTAAGCTTTGCCAAAACTGGGACGTGAACCTGACATCTCTGTCTAACACAATAGTCTTGGGAACAAGTGCAATCTCACAATTTCTTTGACGTATAGTTCCCAAGTTTTCCAACTGCATTTGTAGATCAAATAGGTAGGAAATGAGCTACCTTCGTCAATCGATCGACAATTACCCATACGATGTCCTCCCCTTTCTAATTCCTTGGCACGCCGCTAACAAAGTTCATTATAATATTGTCCTACTTCCATTCTAGTAGAGGTAGAGGTTGCAACATCCCTAAAGGTTTTCTGTGCTCGACCTTTACCTACTGACAGGTTAAACACCTAGAGACATTTTGGGCTATGTCCCTTTTCATGCCTCTCCACCAATATGTCTTCTTCAGATTCTAATACGTTTTGTTACCTCTCGAATGCATTGGGTATTTAGTTTGATGAGTTTCAGCATTGCTCTGCCTATTTCCTAGACGCTACTTCTATTCCCCAGTTTCAGTATACCCTCTTTATCAATTTTGAAGTTTGTATACTTGCCTTGTTTGACACCCTATGTGAGGTCAACAACCCACTTGTCCCTGATTTGGTGCAATAGGTCCAGTTGGAAAATCATTGCAAACAAATACACTCGTTTTTCATCTAATGCAATACCCAAGTTATACTCACTAATTAACTGGTACATCTATCTTCTTTCCCCATCCTTCTTACTAATTTTTCTGCTGAGTGCATCGGCCACCACATTGGCCTTGCCCGAATAGTAGTGCAGCTGAAAATCAGTCTTTTAAAAATTCTACCTACCTTTGCTACCCCAAGTTTAATTCTTTCCGGGTATAAACGTATTTTAGGTTCTTATGATCTAAAAATAGATCAAAACTCTCCCCATAGAGGTAGTGTCTCCAGATCTTTAGTGCAAACACAATCGCTGCCAACTCTAGATCATGGGTAGGATAGTTTCATTCATGGGTCTTCAATTGCCTTGAAGCATAAGCATTAGTGTAAAGAGTGTACCTTACACCATGAGTAGGTGTGACTAGAACATGCGCTGAAGTTAACCTTTTCTTTAGTTATTGGAATGCCTATTTACACTTATCATTCCAGAGGAACTTCTCTCCCTTTCTGGTTAACTTAGTCATTAGTCTAGCCAATTTTGAAAAATCTTGGATAAACCGGCAATAGCGTCTAGCCAAACCTAGCAAGCTTCTGATTTCTGTGATAGTTGTAGGCTGCTTCCAGTTTGATACCGCCTACTTTCTCAGGGTCTACTGATATCCCTTCAGCTAAAACAACATGGCCAAGGAACTTGACTTTTCTCATCCAGAATCCACACTTGCTAAACTTGACATATAGCTCATTTATCCTCAACACCTCGAAAACAATATGCAAATGCTCCACGTGCTTGGCCTCTGATCTAGAATAGATCAAAATGTCATTCTCAAATACCACGATGAATTGATCGAGGTATTATTTGAATACTCTATTCATTAGATCCATAAATGCAGCCGACGCATTGGTCAAATCAAACGACATCACTGTGAACTCAAAATGCCCGTATCAAATTCTGAAAGTTGTATTGTATATGTTAGACTCTCTGATCATTAGCTGATGATACGCTGACCTTAGATCAATCTTGGAGAAGCGAGTAGCTCCCCTTAACTAATCAAATACATCCTCTATTCTAGGCAACATGTATTTATTATTTATCGTTGCTTGGTTTAGTCTTTGGTAGTCTACACATAATTTGAAGGATCCATCTTTTATCTTCGCAAACTGTGCTGGAGCTCCCCATGGCAACTCACTAGGTCAAATAAATCCCTTCTCGCGGAGCTCATCCAATTGTGGCTTTAGCTTGATTAGTTCTATCAATGCCATTATGTAGGGTGGAATGGCTATGGGATCAGTGCCTGGATGCAACTCGATCTTGAACTCTCATTATTTGTGTGGTGGGAGTCCAGGTAGATCATCTGGAAACACATCCGCATATTCCCACACTATAGGTATCTCATGTATTTCCTTAGACTTTTTTGGCATCCTCTTCTAACAATTGCCTAAAGTCCTCTTTCTATTTTATAGTGTGTAGCATGGCTAACATAGGACTCTTTGGCAACCTTTGCATGTCCCTATTTATCTTCAGTACCTCACCAGATGGTAACTTGACATTCAACCTTCATCTCTAACAATCGATCTGTGCTTGATATTGGGTCAACCAGTCCATACTCAATATCACATCATATCCATGAAAATGGAGTACATAGAGATCAGCTAAAATCAGCTTGTCTCCAAACCTAAGGTCACATCTACAGTATCTCATCGAACTCACAGTAGTCCTGATGGGTGTGGTTATGTCTAATGTCACTGACAATAGACTTGTTACCAATTGTAATCTATCCACTAGGTTCTCATAAATAAATGATCTAGTGGCACTCGAATCAAACAAAACTTATACAACGATGCCAAACAAAAGAAACGTACCTTTCACTGTTAGAGTGGGATTAGTATGGGCATCTACGACATACAGTCGGGTCTGATTTCTTTGTTGTGGCTGGGACTGTGGCTGCTGTCTCTACTATGGACGACTATTCTATCCACGTGTCTATTGTTGCTATTGAGGGGCTAGAGTTAGTGTTCTAGTAGGATAATATTTGGCAATATGTCCTCTCTGGCCGCACATGAAACACAACCCCTTTTTTCAACACTCTGGTTACAAGTGCTTCTGTAACCTGTGATATCTCCATCTTTGAAATTACTTATTCATTATCTTGCGTCCCTTTGGTCGAAGCCATTTTCTTGTGTTATTCGTACTACCATGGCTATAGATTCATGTTTCCAGGTTCTTGATTGTTCTGTGGCCTATTGGTTTATGCATCTAAGTTGTACTTTGAGGTTTCCATCCCTCATGTATGTTTTCAGGGTACTGGATTTGTTCGGTTTGGTGTAGCAATACTCAAAATAATTATACATATATAGCAAGAAATCACTCAATCAATCAAGCAAGCAATACAAGCTAGCATAGTGAAGTTCCAAGCTTCCATCTGTGCCTCTAGCTCCATGCGTCCATATTACCCTCGCCCATCAGCACGTGTTTCTGCTCAGAGATTTCACTACATCTATACAATTTTACAAATGTCTCAATTTCTATGGCTTCACAAGCCCCACTATGTTTGACCATCCCATACCAGTCAAACACAGTGCGTACAAGTTCTTCCAAAGATATCGATCATTCACCAAACATGGTCCGTTAATTTCCGAGTCCAAGATTCCTCCATTCCCCCAAATCCTTATGCGTCTCATACCACATAGAAACCAAAGATATAGGATCCTCCCGATATCGTGTCCTGACCATCAAATGTTCATTTTCACACATTTTCAATCTCTACTTCATGTCCTAAAAGCTTTTATTTATGTTTATGATCCACTGTGCCTTCGTGGCAACACCCAATCTTTGTCTACAGTCTCTAAGTTCTCATCCTTTGGTTGAAAGATTTCTTTTGCCAAGTTAACTACCAACCTAACCGCCTAAAGTGACATCTATCCATTTATTTAAGCATTCACCTAGTATATCTAATAACACGTTTTGATACCATCTTTGTAACACCCCAGCCCCCCTGGTCCATGCATCTCTCAAGCCCTACACAGAGATGCGCACTCGTTCGGCAGGAGAAGCCACGAGACAGTCATCCGTCGAGAGCCGGAGCGCTGCTTAATTCATCTATCTCTCTATCTAGTCTTTCTCTATCTCTTTCTTTCTTTCAAGTAATAATAAAATTAATTTAAATAGACATGAATTTTTTTTTTGAAATAAAACTTCCATGCAAATGAAATGGGTCAGTAAAGTTTCAAGTAAATTAAGAAACTTCAAGTTCAAATTTAAACAATTTAAAGATCTTTGAAATAAACTAAAATGTAACAACCCAACCCCAGTATCTTTAAACAATGTACAAGACCATCATTCTCTTGACAGTGGACTTAACCAAATGGCGGGTCGGCCCGGTATTACTTTACAAGTGACACTCACTTGTTCTTTACTTTTCAATATCTCGTGCCTTTGTATCAAAATTCAAGAATTCAAAATTTTTATTTTAATAAAATCAAGGAAAATTAAAAGAGATAAATAAATTCAAACTATTTTATTCATAATAGCAATTGAAAGTACTAAACTCTTCTAAAAAGAACTAATTACAGCAGAAGACTGCAAAATACTTTTCAGTAGAAAAACATAAATACACCCTAAAATTCAAAAAAAATATAATAAGGTAGAAACTAGCTAAGAACTATCCATATTCAACTGCTCCATGGGTTTCATGTTCCTAAAAAATAAGAAAGGAAGGAGTGAACACATAGCCCAGTGGATCATTTTCGAACAACCATCTTTCATATTCAAACTCATAACATAATCATAAATACTTACAATCATTAGGCGTTTCAAACAACAAGTTGTTCAAGTTGAGTCTCAAACCAAAAGGGTCTTTAATCCCTTGATGCTCTTAACTAAGTAACAGGGCCCACTCGGCATCAACCCATTAGTGGCACGTGTCAGCATCAACCCATTACACATGGTGACCCACCAGGTAATGTGGTACACAATCCTCAAGTACTTAGGTTTAAAAACCATATGGCCTAACTCATATGAAAAGAACATCCATAGTGTCGCCTTGACCACTATGATGGTACGTGGTTGTTATCACCATCGTCTTTGATTAAATATCATGATCTCATAAAATAAACTTCAGAATATGAAATCAAACTAAAATTCAGAATATACACAGTCAATTCATGAAACACTTCATAAAACATGCATCATACTTTAATTTAAAAGCCTAAGCATGTTGCTAACATGGCATTAATGATGTGATTGCTCAAACATGAATCAAAACTGAAGTATTGAAATAAACATTTAAAAATTCTAGAACTAAAATTGAAAATCTTTGAATTCAGTGAATAACACACAAACAATGAGCATGCCATGAATTTAAACACACCAACGCTTTCTTCAGAAATTTCAGCAGCAATTCCTCCACGTACTAGTGCCAATGAAGATCTCCCAACTTAATTCCCCAATTTGAGAGAAGAACTTCTCACACACAAGTAAGAGGAAGGAAAGATGGGAGGAGGTGCCAAGAAGAAGACTTAGAGAAAATAAGAGGCAATTTCAACTCTTATTTTTAGAATGAGGGATATGAGAGTCTAGGGGTATTTATATAGGTTTCTAAAGGGAGAAAGATAGAAACTTTTGAGTTTTCCTTTGAGTAAAACACCTAAATTCTCTTTTAATTTTGTACTTTCTAATTTTGAGAAAAAAATGAGTATTTTTTAGATTTTTTTTTAAATTTAGAAATCAATTTTTGGATTTTAGAAACTTTTTTCGAATTTTTTGTGATTTTTCTATAATTTTCGATTTTAATTTTGGAGCCTTCAATTTGGGCTGTCGGATTGATCTCGGATCGATCAACGAAATCGGAGCCTCAAATCTCAGTGCTTGGATCATCCTTGAGTTTCGCACACAGATCTCATTCTTGATTAACGAAAATGCTTCAGATCGTCAGATCGTCTTCGAGTTTGATGATCCAGTGCACCCGTGCATTGGTGCAATTCGTCTTGCGGCCGTCAAATCGTGAGATCTGATTTAGATCTACGGTTTGCAGTTGTTGGATGTGTTTTAAGTTTATTTTTTTTTATTTTTTAGCCGAATTTATTGTTTTATTTTTGAATTTTTGTCAAATCTTGATCCCAATTGACTTTCGAATCTTGTTTTCATAAAAAATTGCACATATCCTTGTATTTTTGGCTATGATATCACATGATATACATTATATTCATATATTTTCTTCTAAAAATCCATTAAATTGATTTTATTCCTTATTTGGGTAAATTATGACTTACCAAATTTTTCATTCACCAATTTCGTATAATTTTCTAAAAAAAAATTTAAATTTCATATGAATTTTTTCGAGATGTTACATAAAAATATTTGATTTCATATACAAAACAATCAGTCCAAAAGTATGGGACATAGGCCCAGTTCAAATTAAGTACCAAATATTATATACAAAAAGATAATAATAACCTTACAGTAAGGTTTTACCAAAATAGTCGGAGTCGCCTAAAAATAGTCAACTTGCACCGAGTCAATTGTCACATGAAATAGAAAAGCGGGGTGAACTCAAAAGCCTAGTAGATCATACAACGCATCACTAGCATTATTTAGACCAAAATACAAAGATGCAAATACTTTCATTGCATTAGGGCGTTTCAAACACTTTATTGTTTTTCATCTCAATTAAGACCGAAAGGTTTGTGGTCTCGATGTTCCCCTCATGGTCTGGGAGTGAATTCAGAGGTAACACCCAAGGATCAGTTACCTTTTGGAACCTTGTTGGAGGCATGAGGTCTGAAGTGACACTTAACCCCGCAGCCAGTCTAGTTGAGGACACCCACGAAGACACCCAAAGGCCAGTCATCGCCATGATACGTGGTTTTAGTCTTAATTTAATCTTCTTTAGTTTTACAATCACATCCAACTCATACATCACAATTAATATTTCAAGATGCATATAAATCACTACACTAAATATTCATGTAATCTAAACATGACATGAAATAAAAAAAAACATTTCATGTTATCTGAGTATGCGACTATTGGAAATTTTAATATAACCAGCATGTATTTCAACATTCAATCAAACATTTCAATCAACATTCACACAAAAAATACACCTACCATGCTTCTAAATACGTATTTAAAAAAAATCAATCATCATGATTTGTATCTAAAATCTAAATAATAGTAGAGAGTATGATAATCATACCCACTTTATTTTTCTTGGGTCTCTTGCGTCTCCGTGCCACCCTTCACCACTCCTTGATTTTTAATCTGAAAAATAAAAATCAATCTATTGAGTTCAAAGCCTCTACAACTCATTCAAATCGAATTTAAAATGGTTTCTTGGGCTTTGGTATTTTTATTTAATTTTATTTAATTTTTAAATTACTCATGAGGTTCATATATATATATATATATATATATATATATATATATATATATATATATATTTGAAACAAGTACTTCATTTTGGTTAGTTGTGGAATATGAAAGGCATAAAAGAAGAGTGTTGCGAGGAACAAAAGCTTACAGCAATGGCAAGACCAATTTGAACGGAGAGGAAAAGAACGCCGAAGAAGGCACATATGCATGCTAAGAAATCAAACTTGTCAACTTTCCACAATTTAAATG
>JAJIYU010011060.1:0-15567 GCA_030144865.1 Tinospora cordifolia
GCAATGGGAGAGGGGTGAATTGGTTTTATAGCGTGAGAAGGAAAGGTGATGGAGTCGGTTTAGTAAAACTGTGTCGGTTATAACTTTTGAAACTAAAATGTAATATTTAATGAATGGCTAATAGTAGAGAACTACCGAGAAATGGCGTAGATAATGGAACAAGAAATAAAATATACTTAGTTAAGAAAAAATGCATTAGATTATAAAATTGTTGAGTGCAATAACAAAGTAAGAATCTAATGCCCCTTCAGCATACATTTTACATCGTGCAATATTTATCTATGTGCCGGTGCCCTAGTTTTCTACTTGGGTAAGATTTATTGGGTAGCTACCCTTTTCAATGATTTTTGTGATATTGGATTAATACAATTTCCCTTCAATAAGGAAGTTCTCAAATTTTTAGGGGAAAAGGTATATCTTCACCACTCTACTGATTTGGCGAGAGTCTCGTGGTTCTTCGTTCTTTGCACAGTCTTTCAATTGTTTAGTTGGTGTGTGTTCCTTGTATCGGATGCTCAGGCATGTGTTGTCCTTCCATTAGGCATTTGGAGGTATAGTTTGGTTTGTGAGCCATTTTATACATGCCCTTGGACCCCTTGGTCCTTTGGTTTGTGTCGCTTGTTCATCTAGTTCATAACTCCGAGCATCCCATGGCCTATTATTCATTGATGGACCAAGAGCCTTGGCTGGAGTGACATGAATTTCCATGAGATCTGTGTATTTTGACCCCCTATGTAGCTCGAAAAGGTATGCTTGGACTAGACCAACATTTACCTGTTGGTTGTTTTTGTTGTGATATCGGTTTCCTTGGCAATTCATACCTTGAAGGTCAAGGAGAGGTCATAATAACTGCCACCAGTCATCGAATATCGATTCAAAGTCGGGGGATCGTTATGCTGCGACTCCTCATAATTATCTTCGAGCCCTACACCATTTTTTTTGAGTTTTCGTGTAATAATCATGATAGTGGGAGCAACTTGCACAATTATGAGTCGTAATAATTGCCTTGGGTTTTGAACCTTATGAATTAGATGGTGCTAGGGTGATCGACTATGTCTATAAATGGTGGTCATAGGCTATCTACTAATGTTCATTTACTTAGGTTATATCATTGAAGTCCTCAAAATTTTCCTACTTTTGCGCTCAAAATTTATCCTTCTCTTGTCCCTAATGCTCAGTGCTTCTCCTGTGCCTTCAAGAGTCCCTATTGCTTCCTAGGTATCATTTTCTACCCTGTCTCTTTTCATTAGCAATGTGAAGGGGTTTTTGTTTTCATGGAAGGTCTCATTAGGGAGGTTTTGGATAAGTCTGAGTAGAAAATTAGGGTTGAGCATATAGAGAAACATTAATTTGTTCATTTTCAGGCAGAAGAGAGGAGAGGCCCAAACCCCTTGTTATTACGAGTTAGTAGGGCTAGGAGATTAAGGTTTTGGATGTTTCACCTTACTTGAAAATCATCGAGGATTCATATCCCATTTTTGGCCTAAGAACTTCTGCTCCGCCTCTATACATTGAGTTAGGGGGTCGTGATAAGGAGGAGAAGGTAAGGATGGTAGTAGTGTAGAACAAACACTTACACACAATTCTAGGGATGAGGAGGAGATGGGGGAATCCGAGGACTTGGACTTCGTGCGAACTCTTTTCCCTCAAGGGTCACCCATGCTGAGTTGGACTTCCTTTGAGCCTTCTTGGTGGTTCCCAGATGGGTAGAGCTTGTGCTGCTGAGGACAGGGCAAAGACCAAGCCACCCTCCAAAGGGCATTGTAGCCATTTATACTCTAACATTTCAATATGGGTTGCAACTGCCTATTCTCTGGCACATGTGTTGTATTTTGGCATGAATGAGATTGACGCTTGGCCAATTGAGCCCTACACCTAGAGGGCCATCTTCGGAGGCATAGTTTTGTGGTCAGAAAGAGGGTGGCTGGTGTTATCATTAAGATATTTTAGCTTGACCTACCATATTTAGGTGCCTCACAGGTGTAAGAGGTGGTATTATCCCAAGAAATGGGTATACCTCAAGGGTCAGGCTCCTCTTGTGACCGGCAACTCTACAACAAACAATGGTTGGAAGGATAGTTAGTTCTTCCTTTTAAGAAGGTAAGTCGAAGATGATGAAATTTCATCATCCTTTAAGTTACTAGGTAGAAGCATGTCATATGTTATTGTTTTTTCTTTAACAGTTGTTTTCTTTTTTGACCGTTTGCTTTGTCTTTCTTTCTCAGCCACTTGAGGCAACCCCTCTTCATATGCAAAAAAGAGAGATTTTGTTGATCTTGGTCGAGTCATACAGGCGTGTTTGTCTTTGTCCGAAGAACATAGGTGCTCTATTCTTCTTAGGCTCGCCTGTCTTATCAAAGCACATATGATCCTTTCTCTTGATCTTTTTTTAGGGTAACCTCCTCTTTTTCTTATCTTTCTTTCTTTCTTTCTTTCCTCTTTTCCTTTTCTTTTTCCTTCTTTTTTTAATTATTCTTCCTCCTCTTCTTTGCCAGGTTTTCCCTCCAACCTTCCTGTCCAACCAATGGCTACCAAGTCAAAGAAGAGCAGGGGCAAGAACTTAAACATGGACAAGTTCTTGTAGAGGCTTGAGGTTAGGGAATAGGAGCATACGTCCTCCAACAAGATTGCACGAACCAAGACTTCCTTGGCCACAATGACTTTTCTTCCTGTGATGTCTGGCTTGGCTGTGTCGCTCCCTGTCTATTCTCGGCATACGAGCAATGGCTGGCCTGTTATAACCTCTTTAAACTTGCACCTTATAAAAAAAAATTAGGTTGCCCTCTTCTTGGGTGTTTGATAGTAAGCTTTCCTTAGGGGATTGCCAAGTCATCCTTTCAAGGCTTGAGATTGAGTTGGGGAATAAAGACCCTGATATGGAGAAATGTTGAAAGGCCTTTGGCAAATAAGTTGAGATTTGTTTTTCTTCTCTCTCTCTCTCTCTCTTTTTATTTTGTTTTACCCACCTCTTGATTTCCTTCAAGCAACATAACAATCCTTCCTTTGCCATTATAAGCTCGAGCAATCACTTGCCCTTTCTTTAGCTAATAAGAATCAATTGGAAGTCGAGAATCAGAGGTTGACTGGTGATCTTGTTTGGGCCAAGGAGGGACAAGCCAAGGCCGAGCTAAAGGCATTGGCAAAAGAGAAGACTTCCCTTGCCTAAAGAGTTGCTGAGCTTTAGCAAGATCGAGATGAGATTTCCAAGCTTTCAAACAATCATTCAATCCTTCAATTTCATACTAGCATAGGAAAATTTTCAAGCTTCCATCCAAGCCTCCAAGTTCAAGCGTCCCATACTATTCTTGCCTCGTGACACAAGCTTCTACCAGAGATCTCACTACATCCAAAGAATTTTGTAAATAACTTAACGATTAAGGCCTCCCAAGCCCACTATACTTAACTGTCTTATACATCTAAGCATAGAGAAACAAGTTTTTTCAAAGTCACCAATCATTCACCAAACATGGCCCGTCAATTATCGAGTCCAAGATTCCTCCATACCCTTGAATTCCAATGTGTCTCATATCACGTAGAAACCAAAGGTACATGATCCTTTTGATCTCATGTCCTGACCAAACAAATGTTTCGTTTATACACATTTTTAGTCTCTAACCTATCTCCTAAAAGTTTTCATTCATGATCCACTGTGCCACCCTTAGCAACACCGAAGTTTTTACCTCTAGTCATTTTCTTAGACCTAGGGTCTCAATACTTGGTTGAAAGGTTTTTTCATCGAACCAACAACGTTCATCAACTTTTGATACGACCTTTAGTACCACATTTGTACTCAAGTAAACATTTTGTGCTTTATTGTAATACTTCTTCCTTCACTACTATAATTTTCTCATGGAAAATTTTTTTAATTGATAGGAAATTAATTTCAAGTGTGTTTTTCAACTTTTACCACTTGTATGAACTGGTGGGACAACTTCTAGAGTCTTCTAAGAATAATTGGCTTGCTTGAACGGGATAACTCATCTCCCTTTTAATGTTTAGCTTTACTCAGAACAAGGCTTACCCACTATTAGCTCAACTAATAATCTTTGTATCCAAACAACATTTAAAACATACTAGTAATATATACTTTTTGAAAGTAGACTTTGTTATTCAAGAATAATTTTAATCCAAAAATAAGAGGTAAGACATTACTTAAAACTCTAAATTAATTCAAAGTAAACACCTTGCGCAATGTTTCTACTAACTGAGCTCTAATACCACCTTTGGTATTAGAGTAAAATAACTCACCCAATAACTATCACCTAGTCTTTGATACCACTTTTGTAACATCCCGCCTCTCCAATGGCCCAATTGGTGGAGGGCACAATTTTTGAAATATTCTCGAGTCAACAATCAGGCACATTATTGTCACATGTGAATCATCAATTATAACATCATGGTCACCTAAGAGATAGAGCGTCACATTTATCCCTTTTTCTTTTCTATCTCTTTCCTTTCTTTATGTGCCAACTCTATGAGACATTCTAATCACAATAACTTATAAAGACTTCAAAAAATTATCTTGAAACCTTTTTTATAAAATAAATCAATATCATTATCTTGAAATCAATTTCAATATTCGATGGGTACAACGACTTTTGAGTTTATTTAATAGAAAAAACTTTAAACTGAAAAGGAAGCTAGGGCCAACATGCCCGTCTAAGACAAAACTATAAAACCAAAAAAGTACCTTCTTGAAATAAATACCTAGAGTAAAACCCAACATGTTCACGCGGCCTTTGGTTACTAGTTTCCTGAAATGTTAAAAAAGAAAGGGCAAGCTCAAAGAGCACAACAAATTATACCAAATATTCAAATCATTATTTCAATCAAATAAAACATATATGTCAAACATTTTCATAGATTAGGTGATTCAAACAATTGGTTGTTTATTAGTTGACATTAAGTCTAAAAAGAATCCACCTCAATGTTCCAAATCTAGAGAGTGAGGTCAATCCAAATGTTCAAACCCTTCTTATTCGTGAAGTAGGGTCAATCCAAACTCCTAGTTCACCAATCGAGGAAGCGGGGTCAATCCAAACACCCAGTTCCAAATCAAGTAATCAAATAACCGGCAAGTCCAGTCAGGGTTGGAACACTCATGATGAAATCCATCATTATGTCGGTACATGGTTATCATCTTTATTAATCTTTCTTTAATGGAATCAAATATAAATTAGGAAAATAGCACCTGACATGACAAACATCATTCTATCTTTATCATAGGCATGTTATTTGATTATTCATATAGCACTGATCATTATACCATTAACATACATTCATCATACTACTCAAAGCATGCATATGCTAGGAATAACATGTACATTTAATTCAGAACATAGTCCTAAACTACCAGCATACATGCATACATTATTTGAAAGAAGATAATAATTAAGAATTTAGAAATGATCTCCACCTTGTGCACAGTTTCTCCTGGTCCTTGTGGTGTTATTCTAAACTCTTTGAACCTTTAACCTTCAAGATTAGGATTAAATGCGTTATTTCTAGGATTAAATGTGTTTCCAACACCTTTGACCCATATTCTAATGACTCCTTATCCTATATAGCATATAATATCCAAGAAGATCATCCTAGATGAGTCTAAATATGTTCTTGCTTCTGTGTACTATTGTAGAAGAAAAAGGAATACTGCAGTAATCAGAATGCACAAGTGAGAAACAAACAATGCAAAATCACTACCGTTGTAGGCTACTGCGGTAACCAGTGAGAATCAAGGAAAATCTATTATACTAATGCAGTAAAGTACCACGGTAACTAGTGGGAGTTACAGAAGTGCAGATACATTATCATGGTAAAGTACCATGGTAACCAGTGGACAATGTCAAAAATATATTACACTACCACAATAGAGTACCATGGTAACTAGAGGAAAAGTCCAAAAGTAGAGGAAAATGATGGCAGTATTGTCGTTAGTACTGCGGTAATCAACATGAAAAGTAGACTTTCGTGCATCTTTCTCCCATCCCTTGTTCTCCTATGACCTTGACATCCTAATGCTTCAAACTCTAGACCATGACCCATGCATTGGGACTTATATAGGGTCGTTATATCTTTTTTGATCCATCAAATCCTCTGATTGCTCTAAAAGAACGTCCAGAAGTAGGTTCTTACAACTACTGTGTAGTATTCTAGGTTTTCTTTCTCCCTACTACTATGGTTGTTGTGTGGGACAGCTAGGGAACGAAAGAGTGTCAAGAAGATGGCTAGAAGAAAAAAAAAAAAAAGAGAAACGACTCAAGCAGTGGGTTTAAGAAAAATTTTAAAATATAATAAATAAATGAAGGTAATAATAATAATAATAATAATAATAGACAAGGAGCTTTGTGTCAACAAGCAGTGGGTTTTCAATAGACAACGAGCTTCATGTTAAAATGCTTAGGACGCCAAGAAAACTTAAAAAAAAAATTAAAATATAATAAATAAATGAAGGTAATAATAATAATAATAATAATAATAATAATAATAATAATAATAATAATAATAATAGTAATAGTAATAGTAATAGTAATAGTAATAATAAATGATAAATAATATAAAAAACTAAAAATCAAATAATCATGATTAATTATTTTAATAGTGTCATGAATAGTAAAATTGATTAATAGTGTCATGAATAGTAAAATTGATTATTTTAATTATTTTAATTAATCAAAATAATTAATTTAAACTCTATCTTTAATGATGATAGTAGTCTTCAACCACTACCATTAATTAAAAATGACTTAGGACATGCATAATATTCTTCAACACCCATCACTATCATCTTTAGTTAATAGTGTCATTTTTAATTAAATGAAAATAGCTTTAAAGTATATAAATAATATTTTTTAACTATTATCACTATCATCTTTAATTAATACTGTCATTTTTAATTAAATAAAAATAGTTTTAAAGTATATGAATAATATTCTTCAACCACCGCCGCTATCATCTTTAATTAATAGTATCATTTTTAATTAAACAAAAATAGCTTTAAATTACATAAATAATATTCTCCAATCACCACCACTATTATCTTTAATTAATAGTGTCATTTTTAATTAAATAAAAATTACTTTAAAGTATATTGGTAATATTTTTCAACTACCACTACTATCATCTTTAATTAATTAAGGAAGATAGTGTCATTTTAATTAAATAAAGATGGTCTTAAAGTATGTCAATAATATTCTTCAAACCACCACCGTTAATATTTACAATTGCTTACAAACAAGCATGCATGACCCCCTTGCCTATCCATTATTCTAGCCTACCATACCTTAAATACTAGCCTTAATGATCAAAACTCTACTATATATAGAAAGCTTCTCCCCCCATTCTCCTCACACCAAATTGAAACATTTGAAGTGTACTTGAGAGGATAGGAATTAGAGGAGAGTTTGAAAGGAAAAGTAGCTAAAATTGAGGTATAAGTTCTCTCCTTACTCTCTTTAAAATTCTTTCTTTTTATTTCTTTTATTTCATGCAAAGTTTTAGTTACATTATGGCGTAAAAAGACCATACTAATTTAGGTAAGTTTTTGAATATCATATAATGCCTAGAAAGATCCAAACACCTCACAATCAAAGATTGATCGAAATAAGCTTTTCAATGCCTTTAGAACCACAAAATTCTAACAATTGTAGCCTCTGAACTAAAGCTGAAATTATCGCATAACATTAGTTACGAAATCGTAACTTTCATGTCATTTTTGGAATGGTGTAGCATGATCCAAGAAAATTGCCACTACCATCTTAAACCTTGTCAAGTGTACTTTAGAATAGACTGAAGAATGATCCCAATTAAACACCTGAAACCCCCAAATCAACCTTCACAAAATTATTATGTAAAATGGGACAAATTCACAAACCAGCAAGTTCGTAAACGTTTTTATTCAAACATGGGGCTAGCTGAGAAAATTGGTCATTGCCATGACGTTTTTCATAGTGAGCACTACATGATAGACCTAAGAATCGCATAAAATAGAGTCCCAAAACTCAAGTCATGGTCTCTTGAAGTTTGGTCTACTGGATATGTAATTCATAAATTAGACCTTAAAAAGCCCATGTCAAAGTTCATGGGCTACTTTGAACCTGAGAACACTTTAGACATCATTTTGAACCTAAAGCCATGTTTAGGAGCTACATTGAATGTCAACTAAGACTCAAATGCTTTTATAAAAATCTTAGAGGACCAACACCACCATGAACATCAAGCAACATAAAGTGTATATAAATCAAGGTGGAGATGTTTTCCAACTCACACACTTTTTAACCGTATTTGCTTGCATATTATATACAAAATGGCCTGGGTGGTAGTAGAATGCACCCTTTATTAATCGTATGATTAAATGTTTATATTTGCATTGATTATGTGAAAAATGAGAATATGATTTGAATGTATGTATACATGATGTTGTTTGCATATGGAAATGATATGCACATAAATTTACTAGATGATTATAGTTAATGAGAATAGGTCATTCTAAAATTCAAGCATGGTATAGATATGATCAAATGAATACTCATATGCGTAAGGGTATGATGGATCTATCTTTTAGAGAATTATCATTTAATATGCATGAATATGTTAGTAAATAAATAAAAGATCACTCTTAACAAAACAACAATACACTTAGAGGGGTTGATTGGTCTAATGTGACACCTCGGCTCTCGTTATGCGACGAGTCCTTGGGGCTGTGTGCGGAGATGGCATGCCCATTCGACGGGAGATGCTGGACTCGGGTCGTTTACTAAGAGTCAGAGGCCACGTTTGTTCGTTTTCATTCTGTCTATCTCATGCTTCAAAACCTTTCTTTCAAATACATTGTGATATCAAATTTAAAATATACATGATATCCTTGGAAATGAGAGTTTATAAGTAAATAAAATTGATTGGCAAAATTTCAATGGAAAACATAAGGCATAACGACCCAAATTCAAAACCATCAGAGTTCATGAAAAATTAATCAAAATAGTAAAGTTACATGAAGAGTGAAAAGATTCAAATCTAACAGTTAAATAATCCAAGGATTTCTGAAATAACCCAAAACATTTAATTACATTTAAAATGTTTGTCCAAAAGAAAGGGGGGCACATGCCTTGTTTCAAACTATGTAAAGAAAAAGAATAAAACATTAAACCAAAAACTGAACTATGACAACCTCTTAGTGAGGTCTCAACCAAAATGATGGCCTTGCTTGGCCTGTCTACTCCTGCAGTGTTAATGATCACTTGTAATGAAATAATGGGGTGAGCTCGAAAGCCCAGTGGATCATCCCTACACATCACTAGCATTATGCAAACCAGAATACGAAACATGCAAACACTTTTATTATATTAAAGCATTTTAAACGCTATATTGGTTATCTTTGTCGTATGCAAGACCAAAAGAGCCCTCCTGTCAGTGTCCTTGTGTGGTCCAGGAGTGAATCTGGGGGTAATGCTCAAGGTCGATTATGTGACGACCCATGTTTTGATGTACAAAACTTTCGAAAATTTTAAATGAAATACATGAATTATCCTCAATTTTTCTCAATTTTAAATCATTTATTGGAGAAAATTGAAATAATGAAAAAAATTGTAATTTTGAGGAGAAAATACATGAGACTATAAGAAAAATGAGATTTCTTGAGAGATTTAATTTTTGAAAGTGATTATCAAATTTTTGGAATAATTATGAAATTTTTTATGTAATTAATGAAATTTTTGGGAGAAAAATGAAATTTTTGATGGATTATTCAATTTTTTAGGAGAAAATAATGGAATAAATGAGAAAATGATGTATAATAGAAGAATTTGATGAGAAAAGATGATAAAATGAATTTTTAATGATTTTAGAAAAAAATGCAAATTTTCGGATATATATATATATATGTGTGTGTGTGTGTGTGTGTGTGTGTGTGATTGGCAAAAGAAAAAAAAATATAAAAACAAAAAAAGAGGGCATTGGGGGCCTGGGACCCAGGTGCTGGGCTTAGGCGGCCCAAGCCCCCAGTGGGCCAAAGCCCGGCCCAACCGGGTTGGCTGGCCCACGCGCCCCAAAGGGCCTAGCCCCTGTTTCCCTTAGTTTTTTTTTGTGCGTTTTGAGGGAATTTTAGCTCGAATTTTTGGATTTTTGGTGCATTTTCAGCCATCAAAGCATGGGAACTCATGGTATTTGAATCCATGGTTTTGCCGTCAAGCTCAACCTCAATTTTGGCCAATGAATGCTGCCAACTAGGCAGCCAGCATGTGAGGTTGGAAGCCACCTAGATGGCTACATGTCACCCATCTTGCCATGCAAGCTTCCCCCTCATGCAACAAAACCATCTCTTGAGTTTAAATTCTAGATTTCCAAATCTTTGTAACCATTTTCATGAACCCATATCTCCTTTATTTCTTAGCCAAATGCTTCGAATCTTAGCTTGTTTTGAAGCTTATACTACCTTCTACGAAGTCTCACGAGTGGTTTGCTGGATCTTTGAGCCATTTGAAGCAGAAACCACCGAAAAAAGGGGCTGTTCGCAAGGTTTCAAACCCAAAAAACTGAAAATGGAGTGTTGATCTGAACTTCGTGGAGCCGGTTCACCACCCATCCGAGGTCCGTTTTTTACGTATGATAACTTGTTGTAAACGTTGAAGCACCTACTTTAACTTTTATTTTGTATGAAATAGCAAATAAACTATAGAAGTTTGTCAAAAACGGGGCCAAAGTGGACTACTCACTAACTGTTTTAAGAATTCCTGCAGGAAAATTAACTCTGAGACCAGATTGAAGGTAGTATTTGCAGTACTTAGAGGTGTCCGATTGGATCAAAACCAGAAGCGTTTCGAACCCCATACTTGGGAATACAAAAGGATAAAAGCCTCAAACCAAAAAGTCTCTATGATTTAGATTTTGTATGCTTGGAAACATGCCTTGTTAACTAAGTATTGTGGACTTGGAAAAATTTTCAAAAACATTCTTATACACACTATGTTTTGGAGTAATGTTTGAGAGCAAATATGATTAGGGTTGCTTGCTGTTTTGAGTGGGACTTAATTAATCAGGATTCCAGAGTCTAAACTATTGCAAAAACAGCAAAGAATAGTGTTGGAAATTAGAGTTGATAGGTACTCAAAAACTATAGGGGATTTGATCATAGAATAATCTGTTACATGAACAGAAAAGTGGGAGATTAGTTGACTGGTCATATGAAGGCAATTTGAGGTAAAATTTTGTAGAGAAGTCCCTGGATATGTCAATAATATGTGTACCAAATTTCAGGGTATTCTGAAATTGGTAAGTAGGTTAGTTAATTCACTAGGTGACTACCTGTCACAGGATATACGGGATTCTTACAGTCTCTGTTATTACACCTAGAAACCCTAGTAAATGATGTTCGAAAATCACGAAATAAAATCCTGCTAAAATCTTAGATAGAATAGATCAAATCTGGAAATCTTTACCTAAATCCAATGGCTGGATTGATCATAGAAAATTTGGAAAATTTACTGCTAGGAAGTGTAAACCCAGAAGTTTCTGTGATCCAACTGAAAATTCTGAGATTGAATTAAATGACCAAACCTCATTGGATTGATCTGAAATTTGGTGGAGAGATTTATAAGTATTTCTAGTTTATGACTATAAAATTTCTGAGCAATCCGATATGAATAAGTGGGTCAAATTAGGCAAACAGTCATTGCCTGTCACATAGAATCCGAGAACACATAGTCCCTAAAATCTCAGTTAAAAACGCTATCAAATGAAGTCCAAAAATCATGATTTAAAATTTTGGGAAATTTTTAAGGAATGTAGAATAGACCTGAAAATTTTGGTGTGAATCCGACATACGGATTGCCCGCAGAAAAATCAGGAAGCTTGCTGCGTAAGAGAGCAAAGAACCCAAAATTTGACTAAGTGTTGGGATTTGGGATTTTGAACTAATTTTGACCCCTTTTACCCAATCTTGACCTAAATGGCCTATGTTGACCCAATTTGGGCACGAATTGATCTAAGGTGACTAAGATGACCGCATTGACCAGAGTTGACCAGAATTGACTAGGTTTGACCGATTAACCGAAACGGCTCGGGTCGATCGAAACTTAGTAGGGACAGTGAGATTAGATACTGGGTTACTGTACGAATAGAACTGAGATTTGAGTTTGATTGATGCAGATTCGAGAGAGTACAACGGGACTGGGCCGATTGTCGATGGGACATTGGTGCGCAGGACCCGAGGTGAGTAGTTTGACTCAGGTGTCTTCCGTGATTTTTATTTCTTGCATAAAACTTGTATGATAGGTCATGGTTTCAATGGTTTCACAATATTTAAATACATCTGATTGGTTTTGAGATATTTAGATGTACACGGTAGTGAGACCAATGGCTCAAGGTTCGAGCGCAGGGTCAAGGTACACGATGAGATTTGACTCGAGGTCTGAGCGCGGGGTCAGGGTACATGATGAGATTTGACTCGAGGTCTGAGCGCGGGGTTAGGGCGTATGGTTAACGTGCCTAGCTTCAGACCCACTCGAGTGACGACACTTGAGGACTGAGCGCGGGGTTAGGATGTTTGAGAAGCACGCCTAGCTTACGATCCGCTCAAGTGGCCAATACGTCTGACTTCCGACCCGCTCGAGCAATAACCATAGGTTGGGTTGTTGAGTTAACTTAGCCTAGATACGTTTTTAACTATCGTGGATTTGAGATGCTTTATGAAACTGTTGCACTATTTATAACTATTTTTATACTATGCCATGCTTTCGAATGCTATACCATCTTTACTATTCATGCATACATGCATTATTTTGGAATATTGGTTATAGATGACATGCTGAACTTCCTACTCACTGAGTCACATTGATTATAGGCTCACTACTCTATCATCATTTCAGGTTCTATAGCGGCTGACAAAGGAAAAGTCATAGTGATTGCCTGACTCCATGACGACTCCTGTCTCAGCTTCTTTTGGTCTTTTTTCTTTTCATTTGAGGTTGGTCATTATTGTACTAGTCTAAACGGTCAAATATGTATTTTGGACAAGAGTAATATAAATGAAATGCTTCCGCTTTGGTTGTTGCTTACTTTTGCTTTTAAGTGTTCCAATTATTTTGATATGGTCTGATCGTATGAGATTTGGAAAGGGCTTAACAGTGGTCGGGCGAACTTGTCTTGGTGAGAGGGTTCGTCGGGCCATTGTGCCAGTCAGGCCATTGTGCCAGTCGGGCTGCCTTCGACTTAGAGCATGGGGTCCCGACAGGTTACCTTTCGAGACCACGATCTAAGGAAAGAGGTTTGCAATATCTCTCCGTCTGAAGACACCATCAGCTGTTGCAGTCAACTTGGGTAGCGACACCCACAATGACACCCAAAGGCTGGTCATCGCTCCAATACGCGGAGTTATTAAATCTTAATTTAATCTTCTTTAGTTCCACATTCCATTCTTATTCACATAGTCATCATATGTGACATTTTAAAGTAAACTAATCAGATATTTTTGACCATTCATTGAAATCAACGCATGAAATCTCTATCTATGCATGTAGTAACACAAGTAACCAAGCATCATAGACACACGTCAAGTCATTCCAATCAAGATTAATCAAATATGCCCTAGCATGCTTCTAGGTGCTCGTTAAAAGTAAACATACAACATGTTTTGCATTCAAAGTTTGAATAAGGCTAGGGAGTATGAAAATCACACCACATTGTATCTCCTTCCCTTGTGCCTTTACTCTTCGCCGCACGCGTTTAGATCTTTGATCTATAAGATTTTAATACCAAGATAATGCGAGTCTAAAGCATTCAAAACATGGTCAAAATCCTAGATTTATGTCCTTTGCATCGGTATTCCACAATGTACACAAAGCCAAAATGAAAACAAAGGAAAGGACGGGGTACACGATGGATTATCACGGTAATGCTTCACATTACCGCGGTCACCAGAATTGGCGACATGTGTTTAACACTTCAATACACACACATTAGGCTTAAAACATGCATCAAACTAAAAGAAATCCTTATACCTTAGGGTCCTATGCATTTTTGCTTCATTTCTCAACAACGTGAGGTCTCGCAACCCTCAAATCACGTGTGCTTCGAGGGAAAACAAGCATACACTTAAGGAAAATGATTTACAATGCTAAGAAAATAGGATTTCAAGTGGGGTTTCATGATTTACCTTAGCATAAATAGTTTCAAACCGTGCCTCAACTCGGATCCACCCTTGTTGATGTTGCTTTTTGCAAATCTAAGCTTGAGAATGGGTAGGGAAGGTTTTGAATGAGCTCAAGTCACACTTAGAACTCAAAAGAAATGTTAAGAAACGAGATTGAAAGGCTTGGTTAGGATTTATGAGAGAAAATAGTGAGTTGCGGCGCAAGAAAGCCAGATCTAGGGTTTCTATGTGAACATTACATTTTTATAGAAAACCATGAATTACCGCAGTCACCCAAGAATTATCACAGTAATCAATATTACCGTGGTCACTGACCACGGTAACTAGAATGATGCACTTGGCTCATTTCTAGGTTTCCTTTGTGATTACCACAGTTATCCAATAATTACAACGGTAATTATAGAATTACCATGGTCACTGACCACGGTGACCAAAACAACGCATTTCTTTCTGTTTTCGGGTTTGTCTAGGATTACCGTGGTCATTAACTTTCATTACCATGATAACCAATGAAATTTGGCTTTTTGCATCTTTTCTTTGCTATTTCTCATGCTTTTCGAATTTATATCATTTTTATATTTATTTTAAGTTCATTTGGACTTATTTTACATGGTTCTCGAGTATCTTGTTATTTTCTTATTCATTAATCAATTATTTTATTTTTAATGTTCACCAATGACGTAGAGGTCTTATAGACTTTTGGAGTATTACATCTAAGGACAATCAATGGTGGTTCTTGTGTTAACGTCTTGATGAAGAGACGAGTGTGTGTTCACGCTTTAGAGACTCGATCGTGCCTCGCGTATCTTCCAAATCTACAGACTGCTAGACATACAGACGCATAGCCTAGACGCCAATAACATTCCTGCAGGATTCACTTGGCCAAAGGTATGAGAATCACCCTAGGATCAGCCACCCTACCTTGACAGACTAAAAACAATCTAGTGTTTGTATCGTCTAATGTATGAAAGTGATTGATTGCATGATATGCTTGCTATATTGTTAGATTGTCTGTGAATTAGAATGATCCACTGGGCTCGTAAAGCTCATCCCCTTCCACTTTTCAAATGCAAGAAACTAGGGTACCAACTGAGGGAGTTGGTTCAGAACTTACTATACTTATTTCCTGATATTTCTATGTTATGTTGTTAATTAAACACTAGTATGTTTAAGAGCATGAATATCATGATTAAAGGTCATTTGATCAAATGAATGAACCCTAATGTTGGGTGTTTTTGGGCATACTATTACTACATTATGTTTCTGCTATTAATGCTCATGATACTAATGATACTATAAAAATTAGTTTTAAAACTAATAAACTAGTAGGGATAAAGAAATGACTTAGGTAATAGTACCACCCTAGGATATGGAAAAAATTATTTTAATAGTTTGGAGACAGAGATTACAAGTTCAAGTATTCACTC
>JAJIYU010011061.1:0-15566 GCA_030144865.1 Tinospora cordifolia
TTTATACCCTCAATCATTTAAAGAGAATAAAAAATGGAAAATCATTGAAGGAATTCAAACAAAACTGCTGGTGTCACTCATAATTCCAACAAATGGAGGTTTTCTCTCTTTATTTTCCCTTTATTTTCCAAGAAAAACGCATGCGTATAAACATGATTTAATTAAACTATGCTCAATTTTTTAAAAGTATATTTTAATTAAATTAAAAATATAAAAATAATATAGTAATTTATGGCAAG
Source organism: Tinospora cordifolia (assembly GCA_030144865.1). Lineage (NCBI taxonomy): Eukaryota > Viridiplantae > Streptophyta > Magnoliopsida > Ranunculales > Menispermaceae > Tinospora > Tinospora cordifolia. The sequence goes on from JAJIYU010011061.1 coordinate 240, forward strand.
CAAATGAAATTCTAAAAAATATAGCTATAGGTGTTTTATTAATAAAGTACAAAAAAAATTATTTTGTAATATGGTACTAATATTTTTTTACCTTGAACCCATTTTACATTCTAAAAATTGTTAGATTAGTGGGTGCGACGTCTCTTTGCCTTCCTAGAGAGCAGAGTTCAAATCCTGCCAGTAGTGGGAGCATTTGTATGTCTACATAGGGTGTGTGTAAATTCGGAAAAAAATAAAAATAAAAATAAAAATTTATGTCTAATTTTCTTGTTTTCTTTTAAGAATGCTCAAAATTTTCTTTTTCTATTCACGAATCATTCTCACTGGTTTGGCTACCAATACTTTCACTGTTCAAACACAAACGTATTTAAAATATCCGTTTCAAAATAAAGTACTAGGAACGTTAAAAAGAAAAAAAGCAACATATATGCATAGGTCTTAAGAATAAAAAATCTTCAATTGAAAATGTACTCTTTTATTTTATATTTAACAATTAAATTAATTAAAGAACAAAATTATTTGTTGAATTTGAGTTTTTTTATGTTTTTATTCTGTCTTATTGTGATAATATTGATTTTGAATGTAACCAAACTACAAATAGCTAACAAAATTTCAACTATTGATTTTGATTCTTGTAATTTTAAAATGCGTGTTTTCATTCAAACAAAACTAAAGCAAAAGGTTAAAAAATTTGTAAACTAGATGGTAATTTTTTTTTTTTCAACAGAAGGCAAAAAATTAAACTACATGGTATTTTCTTTTCAATTCAAGGTTGAAATATTTTCCTTATTATATTATTTTTTTTTTGAGGGCCGTGATTAAGGGTAAGAGCTTAATAATAGTTAATACAAAAAATATCTTATTATTTTGTATTTTATATTTTATGTCAAGATTGGTCCCTCCAAAAACTTAAAATAAAATAAAAGAAAAAAACACATTTCTGTACAAAAAAAATAAATAATAATTATATAAATATCCGTATTTTCAGTTTTTATACATAAACCAAAAATTTAATATCAAAAATATCATAAACCACAAATTATCAACTATTAGTATAACATTAGTATACAATTGATATAGCATTGGTATAACGTGTATCTTATAATCAATGATATAATATTGGTATATAGTATTGTAAAAACTATTAATTAACAACTATTAGTTTATCAAAAGTTGATATACTTTTAGTATATTAATATTTTAATAACAAATAAATATTAGTATACATTTAATTCATAAATAATGGTCCAACATTGGTGTACTAAGAGTTGAGAATAGATTTGGTCTACAAGTGGAGAATAGATCTATCGTTTAACAATGTCCTTATTGTGGATAATTCTTCACACATGCAACTTCAGGTATTTCTCGGCCAAACTTTGGAACGAGCACTACACCTCAACGAGCATACCATCGCTAAAACCTTGAACGGCCAAGTGAAGAAGTCAACTTTGCTAACAATTTTTGTGAATATTTGGATTCCAAAAATTTAGAAAATAACGGAGGAAACCAGTGCAGTACCGCGATAATGGAGATCGGTACCACTATAACCAGAATGAACACATATTTTCCTGTATGTTTTTTCCTCTCTTGTTTTCCTATGCACTTAATATCCTAAGACTTTAATTTATATGCCATTAACTGTGCATTAAGATTAGATAAAATTCTTATACCTTTTTATGTTTTCTGCAATCCTTTAATAACAATGAAGACTTTGACGGAGGCTTCTTGAGTTTTTTTAAGATGGTTCAAGGTCTTGTTTCAATGGTGGAAATAGACCAAAACCTTAGAGCTCATTGATAGATGAAATTACTCTCCGAAAATGGGGAAAAGAACATGAATGATACTTTAGAAATTGATTTTTTATGTTGGACGGTTGGATGGGGACCTATGGCTTGAAAACCCTCACAGCTATGTTGATTTCTATGTTGTTCTTCTCTTGTTACTAGGGTTAATACATGACAAAAGCTAAGAGGAGGAAAGAAGAGAATGAAAATCCCGCTTTTGCATGAGAGGGGAATTAAAAGGTGCCTATTTGGGTTTATATAGAATAGGGTTAGTTTAAATTTGCCTAGAAATCTTTTGTATTGATCCGTTGAAGAGTTCCTTCCTAATCCACTTTCTTTCCATTATAATCTTCTCTTGGGCATGAGATTTTAGTGTGTGACGATTTTGGTTAACTTTACAGGTTTGGAATAACTTTACATATTCATTCCAACAAATATTCCGTGTATTACCGCGATAATGAGAGCTAATACCACGATAATCAAAACATATTTGTATATTGATATTTCACATATTATTGCAATAATGAGATGCATTACCACAGTAACCAAACTATATGTTGTACATATTTTACATTAATATTTCGATGGTTTCTATTTTTTATATTTTTATGTATTATTCTAAGTTTAATAAGTTTTTAATGTTTGATCGGCTTAAATTTATTGTGACAACCTATAATTTGATACACAAAAATTTATGGGTTCGATACATATATTTTTCTAAAATTTTAATGAAAATACATGAATTTCTCAATTTTTTTTAATTTTAAATTATTTATTAAAGAAAATTAGAATAACTAAGAAAAATATAATTTTGAGAAGAGAATACATGAAATTATAAGGGAAATACAATTTTCGGAGAGAATGTGATTTTTTAAAATAATTATTAAATTTTTGGAGTGATTATTAAATTTTTAGAGTATGAAATTTTTGGAAGAAAAATATAATTTTTGGGTGGATTATTCAATTTTTAAAAAATAATTGTATAAATGATGAAAATGATGTATAATTGGAGATTTTGAAGAGATTAATGAATCACGAAATGATAAAAATAATAAAGAAAAAATAAAAATTTTGGATATATACATATATATACAAAAAGGAGGAAAATAGAAAACCAAAGGAGAAAGAAAATTAAAAAAAAAACAAATGAATTCGGCCGCATGGGCTCATGGCCCATGCGGGCCGAATTCTGAATTGGGCTCATGGGCCGAAGGGCCTCCCGAATTCAAGTTGGGGCGTGGGCTGACCCACGCGCCCCAAAACCCCTCTTCCCTTGGTTTTCTTCATGAATTCCTTCGAATTTTCCTCAAAAAGCAACAGAAAAACGAGCAAACTCATGATATTTGAGTCATGGTTTTGCCATCTTTTCAACCTCTTGAGCAAGCCAATACATGGTGCCAACAAGTCACCTTGCATAGAAGCTCATGGACCACGTGGCACTCTCATTTGTCATGCAAGGCCACCTCATACATGCAACAAAACCCCACCTTTGAGCAAAAATCTCATTTTCTAGCTTCTGCAACTCAGATTCTATAGCTCATTTCTCCCTCAATCTGTATTTGTTTTCAATGATCTAAGGCTCTTTGGAAAGCTCTTACTATCCTTTACAACATTGCATAAGCCATGGTCGAAGTTTTCATCCATCTGAGGCTAAGACGACCACAAAAAGGTGCTGTTGGACATTGTTGCAGCAAAAATTGACAGAAAAACTATGTTAGTCTGGTCTTTAATGGAGTGATTTTCAGCCTATGCGAGATCCATTCTTGAGATAAAACCACTCATTTTCTTCCTTATCATGTGTATTTTGATCTTTAGGTAATAGAAAATGGAAACTAAGATCCTAACCACATTTTATAGATCCTTGAAGTTGATTGCTTGCTCACTGTTTCAACATTTAGCAGGAAACAGTTCTCGGAAGCATTTTTGAGGCATCATTTGAAGTGGTAGGGACACCCGTTTAGACTGAAATTTGAAGTGTTTTAAACCTCACACCAGAGGCTACAAGAAGGTATAAACCCCAATCCCTAAGCCTCTGTATGCACAGTTTTAAGTACATACCAAGATGCCTATTTACATGTAGATTTCTAGTACTTAGAAAATATTTTAAACTGTTAATATATGTGCTAAGTTGTAGGGTAAATTTATGAATGTTTATAGCCACGATTGCTTACTATTTTGAGATGAGATTTGAACTATCAGTATTCTGGAATCTAAGTTATACAAAATATATATGATAGGGTCTCAAATCAGTATAGCAATAGAGATGCTTAGGCACTTGAAAAACCATAGGAAATTTGAAGTTTTGAATAATTTGTTACGTGACAGAAAAGTAGGAGACTAGTTAACCGATCAAACGTAAGTGTATTGAGCTAAAATTTGGTGGAGAGGTTACAAGACATGCCAAGATTGTGTGTACCAAATTTCAGCCCAATCTGAATTGGGTAAGGGAGTCAATTAATGCACCATTTGACTAGCTATCCCATGAGTTACGTGATTTCATAGTCCTTGTTAATGCACTTAAAAACCATAGCAAAATGGTGTCCAAAAATAAGAATCTGAAATTCTAGTTAAGGTTTAGGCAGTTTAGATGAGATTTGGAAAGTTTCACACAAATCCAACTTACAAATTGATCACAAAAAAAAATCGACAAATTCACTGCGCAAAGAGAGCAAACACTTGAATTTGGGCTAAGTGTTGAAATTTGAGGATTTTTGCTTAATTGGCCCAATTTTGACATAACTTGGCCCAGTTGAACCCAAATTGACCAAGGATAACAAAAATTGATCATATCGACCAATTTTGACCAAGTTTGACCAGATTCAGTCGAAGTGGATTTGGGTCGGTTGTGACCTATTAGGGATAGTCGAGTAGAGAATTAAGCAACATTCTATAAAGAACTGACATTGAGATAAATACTGCAGATTCGAGTGAGCACTGCGCGACTAGGCTGGTTGTCAATGGGACATTAGTGCGCAAGACCCGAGGTGAGTAGTTTGATTCAGTTGTTTTCTATTACTTGTGTTCGTTGCATGAAGCTTGTATAAAATGACATGGTTTAAATAGTTACATGAGATTGAGATATATCTGAATGATTTTGAAAAGTGTATACGTACACGAGTATTGAGACCATAGGCTCGAGGGCCAAACGTCGAGGTTAGGGCATATGATCAGTGCGCCTAACCTCAAAACCTGCTCGAGTCACGACACTTGAGGGTCGAGCATTGGGATTAGGGTATTCGATGAGTGCGCCTAGCTCATGACCTGCTCAAGTAGCCAGTAAGCCTGACTTAGAACCTGCTCGAGCGATGACTATAGGTTGGGGTTGTTGATTAAACCCAAGCCTAGATACAATTTTTAACTAACATGTATTTGAGATATTTTCGAAAACTGTTTCACTGTTTATTACTTTTATACTATGTCATGCATTCAAATATTATATTATTTTTGGTGTTCATGCATACATGCACTATTTTGGAATGTTTGTTATAATTGAAATGTTGGTCTTATTACTCACTGAACTAAGTTGATTTTAGGCTCACTACTCTATTAATATTTCAGATTCTTCAGTGGCTGATAAAGGGAAGGGCGTGGTGATTGCTTAGCTCTCTGAGGGTTTCTGTTCCCTTTTCCTGGTCCTTTCATTAGAGGTTGGTCATTCTTTTGAGTATGTATGTATATTTTTGGTCAACCATGCATTTTGGACATGACAAATATGTAATATAATGATCATTCTCTGTATGTTTGTTTACTTTTTCCCTGAGTCTTTCAATTATTTTGATATCGTTTGTTGTATGAGATTGGAAAGGCTTAACAGTGGTTAGGTGAACTTGACATGGGGAAGGTTTCCTGACAGACTTGGTATCAGATCCTAGGTTTGAAAGAATCGAAAAACTCTAAATAAAAAAAAACCTAGGCGATATCATAATGATTGCGAAAGTAATCGAATCACCGAACAAAGGAGAAAAAGTATCAATCATAAAATGTATCTTGAACGGAATATACTATACTACTAAACTTTGAGAGACAGATTTATTTTGAATGCGTGAATAACTAATAGTTTGATTTGAACTACAAATAGAGATGCCACCCAGGAGGGGTAGAGCACCCCTTAGGCGGGGCAGACCACGGCTCAGGCCTAGGGAGCCGACACCACCACCACTTCAGCCCGAGCTAGAGCCCATACAAAGGCTTGAGGCTATGATTAGGGCCTCTAATGAGGTTGTTCAGTTTCAAACGGTCTTACTGATGGAAAGACTTAACAGGTTGGAGGCTGATAAACAGAGGGTCGAGCCAGTAATGCAGCCTGCTCCACCTGTGCCATCGTTTGCTGAGCCACCAATTGGGCTAGTAGTAGCACCAGTAGCCCCAACCCAAGACAGATAGGGAGATGAGAGAGCCCATGCCCAGCTCCTCAAGAGGTTTATGGATTTGTGCCCTAAGAAGTTCAAAAGCGACATTAGTCTAGAGGCAGTAGAGGATTGGTTGCTGAATATGGAGAAAAACGCCGAGACCCTAAGATTATCATAGGCAAATTAGGTTTTATTTTCAACCCATTTGTTAGAGAGTGAGGCTGCTAGATGGTGGCGTTCTACAAGGAGCATCGAGGGCCCGATCACTTCTTAGGCCAGGTTTAGAAAGCTATTTCTTGAGGTTTACATTCCTGAGACTGAGAAGGAAAATAAGAAGCTAAAGTTTCTGAGCCTGCGTCAGGGGACCATAACCATGAGAGAGCACACACATCAGTTCCTACAGTTGGAGGCCTATGCACCTGAGTTGATTGCTGATGAGAGAAAGAAGATCAAATTCTATCGATGAGGGCTGAGGGTCAATATCAGGCAAGCAACTTCCACATCTAGGGCCCAGACCTTAAAGGAGATCTAGAGGAAAGCCCTACGGTATGAGATAGATGGTTTAAATGAGCGCCCTGAGATTTCAATAGTATTTGGCAGTACTCCTCAGCCACAACCATGGCAGCAGGTTGTATCACAGACTTAGCCATCATATAGAAGTGGGTTTGGGGGTCTTTGAGGCCATGGTCGTTATTAGATGCAGAACAAAAAGAAGTACTATAAGGGATAGTTAACTAGCACTCCTGGCCAGACTGCCACCAAGGCAGTGGTTATAGGCACATCCACCAGCAGAGTAGTAGAACACATTTTCTTGTGCTCGAGGCAAAGGTCGTGGTCGAGGTTGTGGACAGAGCCAGAGCTATAAGGGAGACAGAGACCACCCTTTACATGTTATCAGTGCGGACAAGTAGGACACAAGAGGGCTGAGTGTCTGACTCTTACAGGGAGTCCTACTTCTTCCGCCCCAGTTATTAGAAATAGAGCACATGTCGTCAGCCAGCCTAACCCTGATTTGACGAGGACCTTGGTAGAAGGTATCATTTCACTTTGTGATTCATCTCTATATGTGTTAATTGATGATGGTTCTACTTTGTCCTTCATTTTCAGATGTGTTGTAAATAGACTGAGACTTAGGCTAGTTAGGCTCCTACTTGGTTAATGTGGAGCATTGTCGTTGGAAAACGCGTCTACCCCAACATGATATATGAGAGGTGTGTACTTAGGATTGGGGACTTTAAGACTATAGTAGACCTTCGAGTATTAGAATTTCTCGAGTTTGATGTCATACTCGGTATGGATTGGCTGGCTACATACCACGCACATGTGGATTGCTATGTTAAGAGGGTTGTGTTTCAGATTCCAGGCCAGCCCACTATTATCTTCTAGGGGAGAGCTTCAGATAGGCAGAGTACCCGTGGAAGATTAGTGACACAGCACGAAATTGATACTCTAACCAATTTGATGACCATAAATGAGATCCCTATCATTAGAGATTTTCCTAACATGTCCCCTGAAGATCTACCCGGCTTGCCCCCTAAGCAGGAGATCGACTATATTATCGAGATCATTCCAAGGACACGACCTATATCGATTCCTCCTTACTGCATAGCACCTAAGGAGTTGCAGGAATTAAAGGTCCAGCTGGAGGAGTTGTTAAGTAACGGCTTCATCTCTCCTAGTGTGTCACCTCGGGATGTTTCGGTATTGTTTGTGAAAAATAAAGACGAGAGCCTCAATTCACGCATCGCTACCAACAGCTAAACAAGGTAACGATCAAGAATAAGTATCATCTTCCATGTATCGATGACTTATTTAATCAGCTTAGAGGTGTCGAGATGCTTTCGAAAATTGATCTTAGATCTGGGTACCATCAACTGAGAATTAGGAAAAAAGATGTGTCGAAAACAGCGTTCTGCACTAGATATGGGCACTATAAGTTCTTGGTCTTGCCATTCGGCATGACAAATGCCCTAGCTATATTTATAGACCTCATGCAGAGGGTGTTTTGGCCATATCTCGACACCTTTGTGCTTATTTTCATTAATGATATCTTAATCTATTAGAGGTCTCATGATTAACATGTCGAACACTTGAGGATTGCATGCAGACTTTGAGAGAGCATAGGTTATATGCTAAGTTTAGCAAGTGCGAGTTTTAGCTACCAGAGGTTCGATTTTTGGACCACGTGGTTAGAGCTAAGGGTATTTTTGTTGATCTCACTAAGGTTGAGGTAGTTATCAGTTGGCCAAGACCTACCACAGTAACCAAGATCCGCACCTTCTTAGGTTTAGCAGGCTATTATCGCCATTTCATCTAGAACTTTTAGAGGATTGCAACTTTGATGACAGAGCTAACCAAGAAGGATGTTCCATTTGTGTGGACTGACAAGTGTGAAGATGTCTTTCTTGAGCTTAAGCAGAGATTGACATTAGTTGTAACACCCGACTCTTAATTCGAACCTCTTGACACGTGTTATAGGTCGTCATCCATTGAGAATCGGAATGCTACTTAAAATTTCCTTCTATAAAAATCTTTTTCTTCAAAATAAAGTTCATAAGTCATTTCCAATGAAATATCTGAAATTACATTTTGGGTAAAATGAAAGATTAACATATTCTCACACTAGTTTCACCTGATTTTCACAATTACATAAAACAAACTAAAATCAGAATTTATAATTCATAAATTACAAATTAATCAGCGGAGTGACTTCAAAAACTTATATTAAAAACAATAATTGTTAAACATATAATATCATTCAAAGATATAATCAACTGAAATTCAAAATCAAAATAAATTCTTGTAAAATCGTGAAATTAGATTCAAATGAAAATTATACATGAGATTCTATTACAATTAATTAAATAAAATGCAACCTCTAAAGCCACCTATCTCAGACGACCTCTCCCTGAGATGTCGAATAGAAAGTGCGAGTCTTCTGACATAGACTGTTATGCACTACATCCAAGTTTTCCTAAAAAATAAAATGGGAGTGAGCTCAAAAGCCCAATGGATCATTCCTACACATCACACACACTATACAGACCAAAATCCAAAACATTACAAACACTTTTAAACATTAGACGTTTTAAATATTCATTTGGTTTTGGTCGAAGTTTGAGACTGGAAGAGAGTTAAGATGCCTTTTGGTATTCTCCGTGATCCAATCTAATCGTAATTGTAGAAAGTCTCGAGTACCATAAAAAATTAGTCATATCTCAGTATCACAGTCTAAGAGAGAGTACTTACCATGGCTCATACTGTCTCCCAAAGACTTCAAACTATTACAGGCAGCTCAAGGTTAGGAATACCTACGATCCGTCTTGTAGCTAGTCAATCTCAAACAGTAGCATATAGGAGATACCACCTCGATCCACTTCAGACTCGTTGATCGCAACGATATGTGGATTCTTAATAAACCTTCGTCTTATTTTAGTTTTACAATCAAATTCAATCACACCAAGCATCACACAATATAATAGAAAATTAATCAAATAATGCATGCTATTAAAAATGACAGTTTATATGAATAAATGATGAAATCTAAGTGCATGTTTTTCTATTCATGCATGCAATAATTAAATAATCATTCATCACACATCATTCAAGCATACCAAACAATTTCAATCAAATTCCTAATAAAATTCTAATAACCTAGAACTATTCAAACAAATGCTTTGAATTTTAATCCATATAATACGTATGAGCAAGGAAATCACGCTCATCTGATTTCGCAGATCTTCAGGGCCACCTTACTTTCCTTTGAACTATTGCTTACTCTAAGATTATAAAATCTGAAATTCAACAATTAATAAAATTCTCTAAGTTCCTAACTCACATTTAAACTTATTCAAAATATTCTTAACCTTTAATAATTTTTAAAATAATTTTGAAGTCTAAATATTCATTTCAACTAATTCACGGTTATTTCAAAATTTTAGAATTTCATATAATTAAAATAAAATCATTTCTAGGTTCTTCGAATTTTTTAATATGTCATTAAAACTTTAATAATTGATTTCTAGGCTTCTACAATTTATTTATTTCTAAATAAGTTTTATTTAGATCCGAACAATTAATTTAAAAGCCTTAAAACTTAAAGTGAATTTTAAAAATAAATAACTTACGTCCAATAAATCTTATTTTTACTTAAAAATAGGATTTTTATTTCTAATATTTGAACTAAATCCTAAATTTCTATTTTATCACTTAAAAATCTCCACAAATTTAAATAATCTATTTATATCGTAAATAAATTTGCTACAAACAAAATAACACTTCTAAATATTATGAATTTAATTTCAGGCGTAAGATTTTATTTTTCTTATAAAAGATTTTAAACTCTTAAAAGTTTATTTTTCATATTTTCAACTAATTGAATTATTAAATTTTAACCTTCTAATATTAAATAAGACTATTAATGTGTTGAAAAACTTTTTTTTTCTAATCCTAATTTAAAAGATTAATTGATTTAATTTTATTGAATCAATTAATCCTGATGTTCAATAATTAATAATTAATTTAATATTTAATTTATTTAATTTAAATTTTTAAATAAATATTCTAAACTAATTTATGTAATTGATTTAATTAATCTCTATTTGAATAAAAAAATTTATTATTTTTTATTTATATCTGTAATCAACAAAAATTAAATTTTATAGTAAAATTAAAAATTTTTAAAATATATCATACTTTGTCTTCTTCACGCGAACAATGTTAACGACGAGACCTCTTTGTTGCAAGTTAGTGTAGATGGCACCAGTCGCAAATTTCTTCTTCGCGCCTCAACCAGCAACTCATCTTCTTCGTTCTTCACTTCAATCCAGCCCAACCAAAAATCACGGCCAACACTCCTCTGTTTTTCGTTCCATCATCAGTACCATCAACGTCATGAACAACAACAACGAACAACCAGCGACCATAAGAAAACCAAATCACAACCAACTGAAATCACTTCTTTCCTCTATTTTGCTCTATTCTTCACGCCCCACCAGCACCTTAAATCGTCTTTCCTCTTCGTTTCAGTTTGCCCAAAATGAAATCAACTGCAACAGAAATTTCATGACTGAAATTCCTTCTTCTTTTCGTTTTGATGTCTGCCCAAAACCAGAAGATCAAACTAGAACATTTGAATCACCAAATTCTAGATTTCTTTGCTCTGCTATCATGTCTCAAACCAAGAAATTCTATCTTTCAACTTCGTTTCATCTTCTTTTTCAAGCCCTAAAACTCCAAAACGCATCAACTTTAACAAAGTCTTTTAAATATGAAATTTCCAGATTTTTAAAGCTTCGTCCACTCCTTCATTTCAGCTCCAAAAAGACCAGAAAATTTCATCTCAAAATTTGGTTTCTACCTCTATTTCGATCCACGACTAGCAACAACAAAACCCCCAAATCAAAATTCAAGCAAGCCCTAATTTCTTTCTCCTCTATTCGTGCAACCATACCCAAGAACAGCAGCAGCATCGCTGTTGATTTCTTCTTCTCCTTCGTCTGGCAGTAGCAACGACAACAAGCCATGGCTGGTTTCGTTCTTCCTCTTCTTGCCCCCGGTTTACCCACACCAAACACCTATCCCCCTGTTTCCCTTTCTTCTTCATCCATTTCTTCAATCGTTTTTTTTTTCCTACGAGATCCTTCTTCTTCATTCGATCGTTCAACATAATCCAAGTTTTTCTGGGTTTTTTTTCTTTTCCGACCAAACTAGAGCATGGGTTTTTGTTTTATCTATTTATTTCTTTTTCCAGTTCACTGTGGTCCATAACTAAAAACACCAACTTTCAAAAATCTTCTTTCTTCATTCTAGCTGGTGGTCCAAATCAAACTACTCTAAATCACTAAAATTTTCAGGTTTTATTTTATTTTATTTATTTTCTTTTCTTTTTTTTCTAAGCGACACGTACGCACTCATTATTTGTATCTTTGCACTCGCGCCATCATGCTCGCGTAAATAGTCTATAAAATAATTTATATATCATATTTTTTTTCAACACATAGTCTATATCTATATTTAAATAAAACATAATTTTAATTCATTTATTATTATTATAAATATATTTATTTATTTAATATTTTTTCATTATATATATTTATATATATATTAAAAACACTATAATTTCTAGAATCTACATTTTCATTTTTTTTGTTACTTTATTTTAAATTCTCATTTTTCTACAAAAAAATATTTTATTTTTATATTACTCGCGACGTCGCGCGTTTGCAACATCCTGAGGTGTTACAACCTACGCCCCTTAAATAAAATTTTGTCCTCGAAATTTAAATTAAGTTAATTACCATTGTCAATCAATCTACATTTTCTACTGACCCATTACGCTTCCGCTGCGCTACTCTAATCCTACTTATAGGACACTTCCATCTTTAGCCAGATCTAATTCATCAGCTTCATCGTCTTACAATGATAACAAATGTCAATTTACTGCTTCTTTTGAAAACATTCCCTGAGAATCAATTAACTTTTCCTCAAATCTTTCTGTTAACGGAGTAGTTCCATGATGGCCACTGCCTTATAGCTTGAGGCATTATGTCTTTAATTGTTATTTGTGATTTTGAAAAAAATGTACGTCCTATTTTTAGTGAAATGATTGTGAATATAGTCTCTTTTTTGAGTTAACGCTGAGAAGAGCTACGAGCTCACAATTTTCTTTCGTAAATTAGTATAAGAACTGTAATATCCTAACCTAGGTATTATAGCTTCCTACCCACCTATGCCCTTTTGCGTTAATCGTGCTACTGTGACTACAGGTGCATGGTCTCTAAGTTCTCGCTTTGTTTCAGTTGTCTAGGGATTGATGCTTCTAAGTCAGCAACATTTCATTTGTTTTGGGTATAGGAGTTTGGATATATACTCAATTAATTATACAACATCTATCACAAATAATCATTCAACAAACAAACAAATAATGCACGCTAGCATAATGCAACCCCAAGCTTTCATCTATACTTTCAGGTCTATGTGCCCCATCCCACACTCGCCCTTCCACACAAACTTCCACCCAGAATTATATTTGTAACAACCCCAAATTTTATAGTCTTTGTACAAAGGAGAAATAAAATAGAATGTAAACTTTGGCAAATTATGTAACTTATGTCAAGAATAAAGAGATAAAATATATTTAAAAAAAAGGGAGAAAATTTTAATTACTTGGATAATTTAAAGAATTCAAATTAGATGTGTAGTGGTCAGGAAATGCTAAAGTAATAATATATATATATATATATAATAAAAACCAACAAAAACTCAAATGAAATTAGTTTGGCAGTAGAAAATTTTCTGAGGTCTTCAAATGAAAAAACAGGAAAATTCGGGTGCCTTCGAATGTAATCGGTGAAGAGACGATCGAGAGCTTTCACGGGCAGTGAGTCGAGAGCTTCAAGAAGGCTCACTGCATCTATAAATAGGGAAGCTGGTCAACGAAACGGGGCTGGAAAATGAAGTCGTTGTTGCTGGTCGTTGTTCACGAGAGGGGTTGCAGAGATTTAAGAAGAAGAAGAAGTAGCTGCAACATTGAAGAAGAAGAGGAAAACAGCTGCAACAATTAAAGAGGAAAAAGACGAAGAGGACTGGAAGAAGCATAGAATTAGCAAAATTCTGGGTTGGGAGATCGAAACAGAGCATAGAATTAGCAGCAGAAGAGCTAAAGACGACTTGCTGAAGTTGGATTTTGGGAGAGAGCACGACCGGCAAGGAGCATTGGAGTTGGATGAGAGAAACTTGGCTGCTGCAATTAGGAACAGAGGAGAGAACGGGGTGCTGGAGTAGCTGAACGCACGCAGGCTGAACGCAGAGAGCTGCTGGATTCCGGTGGAACAGTAGCCGTCCGTGGAAAAGAAGAACAGGGGAGGTAAGTGGTGATTCTGAAATTGAATTTATTCCTCTAGATTACAATGAATGATGTCTAGAAGTGGATCGAGAAAGAACAGAGCAATAATTTCGGTTAAAATTCTGGGATTCACGGTGAAGGTAGCTGGTTTCCAATTCACTGAAGTCCGTTGAGTCACGGATGGGGGAGTAACTGGAACAGCTGGTCATGGTGATTTCAGGAATTGAGACAATGAGTAGCTTGATCGAACTGAAGCACATGACGGTTTAGAGTAACTGAAATTCGGCCGTTCCAAGATTGAAGGAGGAGAAAAAAAATCTGAAATTCAGCTTGGGATGTGCTGGACGGAGAAGAGAAGAAACAGATCCTGTGGTGGTGGGTTGACCGAATTAAGAGGTGAGAAAATTTTTTTGGATTTAGATTATGAAAGTGAAGCATGCTCACTTAATAATCAAAGAAAAATGGGGCTTATTAATGTAGATTGAATTATATCGTAAGATAGTATAGTATAGGAAATTCATATTCATTAATATACATTAGTTAGAATTAGAAATTATAAAATGCTAAGATTGAGGAAAAAAAATTAATGAATGTATTCCCAATAATTCAAAGTTTTAAATCAAGGAAATAACAAAAAAAAAAAGAGAATTAAAAGTCATCTATACAATATTAAATCATTCAAATAGGAAAACAAATGAATAATCACTTAAACTAGTGCTATAAATAATTTTAGTAAAAAACTTCAAGTAATAATGGGAAATTAAAAATCGTCAACTCCTAACAAGACTAAACGCTTAACGAACAAAAGTCTTATTTTGTTCGTAATTATTCCGCGAATAATTTGACTATAATAACAAGAAAGAGAAATTAAAGAATATTTAATTTAGTAATGATACAAAAAGATCCCAAAAATTTGTTTAACTCATGAAAATTATTAGTATGGAAATTAATAGGAAATATTGATTGAAAAATCGTTACACTACAATTATTTTGCAAATAAAAATATCTAGGACGATCACTAGCGACAAAAGGGTAGGAAATTGCCCAAGAAATCAGGTGGGCGTGATTCTCTCTCTCATTCATATTATGTAAATTTAAATTCAAAACATTTATTTAGTAGCTTAAATAAATTCATACTATGAAATGACTTGAATTCGGTTGTTTTGAGTACGCTATAAATGGATAGTTTGTTATTTAAATTCCATTATGTGCAATGCTAAAGATTTCTCCATTTATTTCCTTTAATTGAAATTTCATATTTCGTGATAAATCTTATGTGTGTGCTAGATTATAATGTTTTTCTGTCACAAACTAAAATAAGATTAAAAGATTATTAAGAAACCACGTA
>JAJIYU010011062.1:0-15604 GCA_030144865.1 Tinospora cordifolia
CAACTGCTGATTGCCATTATTGAACCTCATTTTGTTGTGTCTCCGGTGGCTCCACCTCTGTGTTGTGTTGCTGCTTCTTCTTCTTTCATCTTTCGTTGTGTCTCCGGTGGCTCTACCTCTGTGCCGTGTTGCTGCTTCTTCTTCTTTTATCTTTCGATGTTTCTGATGTTGTTACTGTAGTGCGTCTTGATATACTTGTAAATAAAACCAAACTGTTGTTAATATTGAAAAGGAAAAACTTTACAAAAATATTTTTGATAATATTTTTAAAATAACGACATTTTGTGTAATTTGACCTTTTTTTTTTCTTCCATCCGAAAAACCACTTATTAGTTCTCTTTTATTTTCAATAAGTAATTTATTATTATTATTTTTTTCTATGTGAGATTATTGATTTGGGCCTTGGGCTGCACATTCTTTATCTCTTCTTCCCTATTGACGTAGGATAAAGAAGACATTAATACTTTAAAAGATGAAATGTAAAGATTGATGGGGAGGCACCTTGCATTGCATTAAGCTTTTCAAGTGCGAATGCATTTTAAAAGTGCTCTACCTCTTTTCACGGCAATGTGGGACTAAAATTAATTTTTTAAAAAACGGAAGAAATAGCCCTCCTCCTTGATTTAGCTTTAAGTTATTTAAATACATGTTTTCATATTTACAAATCCAAAAAAGGCTTAAATGTTATATGCTATATAAAAGTCAATGAATCTTAATTGACAATTTATAATTTTTTATGCATATATATTATTATGTGCGAATGAAACAGTTTTTGTTAACTTTCAGTGACCTAATCACTATTTAAAAACTTAATAGATGTGCTTTGTCCATATGAACCAATTACAAAACTTTTTCAATAAAATTTTAGTAATGAACAAGCATTCAACTTGAAAATTTTTCAATCTATATGCCGAGATAGATTTTTTTTCAAGATCTTTTATACAAAATTTCTTCAAATTTGATATCTTTTTTATTTCTTCAAATTGCATATAGAACATTATAACTTTGATATTTCAAAATATTTTAATAGCTTATGGCTAGAAAATCTCTCTAACAAAACTCCTTTTAATATTCAATAACCAAAACTTTATTTCTTAATAATTTTAAGCTATGAAATATTATTTTCGTTTTATAGCTTCAGGTTATAAATTTTTTATTTCAAGTTTTATAATTTTAACATATCAAATCAAGTATAATAAAATATTTTGTATCTATTTGGTACAACAACTTAAGGCGTAATCAACCATAATATTTTTGTATTTAAATAAATAAAAATAATAAGATTTTGACTGAATGTTTTTTTGTATAGCTTCAAACTATATATATTTCATTCATAATGTTTTTTTATAGTGATATGAATAAAAATTTATTAAAAATAAAATTCAGTCAATATACATGATTGTAATAATTTTAAATATTTTAAGGGCCATAAAGTCTTTGAGGCCTTGGTCTTTGATTCAACTATATAAACACAAATAATTTCAATCATATATATAAAAAAAATATAATATCAAGTTAAAAAGACTCAATAAAAATAAATAATCAAAATTACAATTTTAATTTAGATTAAAAAAATATCATTTTAGAGTTATTTTTTAATTTTAAAAAATAATCTTATTTAATTTGCAATTTCTTTATGCCTTGTAGCATAATATTAATTGTTTGAAAACAATAACGACTACAATTTAATGCTTATATTCATAAGAATCATAATATTAATAAGATAGATATATATCTACTTTTTTTCATATTAAAGATCTCTATTTTTAACCTCCATATATAATTTATAAATGAACATGCATAGATAACTGTAATAGAATTATAATAAGAAGTAATATATGCATGTCAATAACACCAAGAATAATATTATATTTTCAAATGTTTATATCTTAATTTTTATTTTCAAAATGTACTATTTGTATGAGTTGGCAAGATAATCTTCAAGAAAGAGCGGTGAGACAGAGTTTTCTTAAATAACTGACTTCTTAAAATGAGATAACTCATCTCCCTTTCAATGTTTAACTTTACTTGAGATAGGACTTACCTGCTATCAACTCAAACTTGTAATACTATTTATATTACAAAAATCAAGAATTGAACATAAGAAATTAATTATATATCAAATAAATTAATTTATTTGTCACATTTTGACTTTTGATTTCTGTTGTAGAAGATTATATGAGACACAACTACATAGTATACTTTCTTAGTCAGTAACATTATATATAATTTATATTAAACCATAAATATATACAAAAGATATGCATCATTCATGTAATG
This sequence comes from Tinospora cordifolia, assembly GCA_030144865.1. NCBI lineage: Eukaryota > Viridiplantae > Streptophyta > Magnoliopsida > Ranunculales > Menispermaceae > Tinospora > Tinospora cordifolia. Next base: position 2,281 of record JAJIYU010011062.1, read on the forward strand.
ACTTGTATTTTCGAATATGTATTTTTGTATATTTTTTTGAATTTTAAATGAAAATACATGAATTTTCTCAAATTTTGCCTATTTAATTAGAAAAATAAGACAAATTGAGAAATAAATTTTTAGAAAGGGAATATGTTGATTATTGAGAAAAATATGATTTTTAGGAGAAAATACGATTTTGGGGTTATATGAATTTTAGGATGGAATAATAAAATTTTTGGCAATTAATTAATTTTTTGAAGAAAAATAGAAACTTTTGGGTAAATTAAATGATTTTTAGAAAATAAAGGTATGAATGATGAAAATTAATGAAATACCTAAGTGATGAATCATATTATTGTAATGAAAAAAAAAGAAAAAAATAAACAATTTTAGATATCTATACTTGTATGTGTATATATGTATATGAGGAAGGGAAAAAAAAATAAAAAAGGGGGCCACTTGGGCAGCACAAGTGCATGGACCTGGACTACCCAGGCCCATGTGGGCCGGGCTGGGCGCACGGCCCAGCCCTCACCTTTTCCCTCTCCTTTCTTCTTCTTCTTCCTCATTTCCAGCTAAACAACATAGAAAAATGGCAGCAAGAACTAGTTTTCACATGGTTTTACCCATTGTTTTAGCCATTAAATGCAACCACCAGCAAGCTTCCCTATTTCTTGGAGCATTGAGCCACGAGCCAATGTGTTATTAGCCGGATGAGGTGATCAATGATGCTCAAAGCTGCTGCAAGATCTCATTCAAACCACCATTCACCCCAAGCTTTTGTTTAAAATCCACTGAAACCTCTCCCCTTCAAACTCTAATATCTTTTTCATCCAAACTCCATTTTAAACAATCTTATAGTCGTTGGAAAGCTCTCACTACCCTCTTTAAGAAGGTCCAAGCCTTTGATAAGAAACACATACCGTTTGAAGTAGAGATGGCCACGAAAGTTGCTATTTGCGACTACAGAACCCAAAAAAGTGGTGTTGTCCGATTTTTGGAAGGTTGATTTTTAAGTCATCCAAAGTCTGTTCTTAAGGTATTATAGCTCATTTTAAAGCTTATAATGTCTACTTTAACTTTTATTTTATGAGAAACACAAACTGACATCTCGAAATATGTCAAAAATGACAGCGAAGACGGGCTGCTAACGATTGTGATAAAAAAGCATAGTGCTGGGGGCAATTTTGCGACGACATTCAAAGCATGCCGAGGACACCAGGGGATCCGACGTACGAATTGCTCATAAAAAAATTGACAAATTTGTGGCGTAGATAGGACCTAAAGTAGGAAATTGACTAAGTGTAGAAAAATTGAGGAATTTTGACCAAATAGGTCCACCTGGACCCAATTGACCAATGTTGACCAATTTTGACTAGGTTGACCAAAATTGACTATATTTGACAAGTGTGACCGGTTGACCAAGTTTGATCGAGTCGAATTTGGGTTGACTAAGACCAATTAGGGATAATAGGATTGAAAATAAGTTATATTTCATAGAGGAGCTGAAATTGAGCTTAACGTAACTTAGATTTGAGCGTATATTACGGGACTGGCCGAGTGTCGAGGGGACATTGGTGGGACCCAAGGTGAGTAGTTTAATTCAATTATTATCTTAACTGTATTCCTTGCATGAAAAATGATTGAAATTGTCATCGATTGAATGGTTTCTTGTGTTGAACTACATTGATTGATTTGAAATATAGGTAGTTGTATACCGATAATGAGACCACAGGCTTAAGGTTCGAGCGCAGAGCTAGGGTACACAATGTGATTGGATTATGATTGAGGTCTGAGCATCGTGATTAAGGTATATGATCAGTGCGCCTAGCCTCAAACCTGCTCGGGCACGACACTTGAGGACCAAGCGCAGGGTTAGGGTGTTCGATGAATTCCCCTAACCCTTGACCCGCTTGAGTGGCCGGTACGCATGAATCATAACCCGCTCGAGCAATGACCATATAGTTATATTTGATAATTTGAAACCTAGTCTTGATATAGTTTTGAGTTGTGTGTATTTAAATTACTTTTTCTTTACTATTGCACTATTTATAAATGTTTTACTACATGATTTACTATTATGCATTGCTTGCCATTACTGTTCATGCATGCATGCACCGTTTTTTGAGTACGAGTTATTGTGACATACTAGTTTTACTACTCACTGAGCCGTGTTGTACATTAGGCTCACTACTCTATTAACATTTCAGGTTCCTTGACAGCTGACAAGGGGAAAGGCATCGTGATAGCCTAGTTCATCAGACGATCTATTTGTTTTTGGTCCTATTAAGGTCGGTCACTTTTTGTATGTCAGTAATTCTTAATGGTCTATTTGTACTTTAGAAAAATGACGATATGTATCATTTTGTTTACCCTTTCACGTTAATGAATGAATCGTTCAATTACTCTAATGTGTGTATGAATATTGAGGATTTGGTAAGGCTTAACGGTGACTGGACGAACTCGACTCGATGAGTGAGTTTGTTGAGTCATTATACCGGTTGGGCTGCCCTACGGCCTAGGGAAGGGGTCCCGACAATTCAAATAATAATGTAAAAATTAATCTCACAAATTAAAAACATACCTTCAAGTTTTCACCTGCGAAGTTGTTGTTTGTTTGATCTTTAAAATATTTTCATCAAAAGTGTGATTGTTCTGATAATTTGTTATGAAAAAATTTACTTAGAAAATAAAGAAAATAAGAACACAAATTTGAGATAATAAAAATAAGGGAGAACTTTTTATTCTCTTAATAATAGGATGAATTTCAATTTTGATACAACTTTTATGATGTAAACATCCATTTATATAGACTGTCGGTCATAATAGGGTGATAAATATTATTTATAATATATAAAAAATAATGACGGTTACAAAGATAAATGACTTGTAGGTTACATGAAAATAATGAACATTATAATTTAAGGGTTATATAATATTAAATGGTTGTAACGGTTATTTAAACATTTATAACATTTTGTAAATTGTTCGGGTTTGTCTAAAATGAATTTTTTGACCTAACTTGCTGGCTATGCCCTCGCTTTAAATAGTATAACCTTGGTTTGAAGACGGACGTAAGATTTTATATCTGAAACCCTCTTGTGTGTGAAGTAATATTTTACAAAAATGACTTTTTTCTCGTGTAGAATTTGTTTCTGATTGAATCATGAATACCGAGGGGTCAAATACCAATAAAAAGGGCCTTTGGTTTTCGTTGGCAATCCCAAAATAAAATACAAGATCGATATGCAACATTTAAAATCCAAAAAGATGGTTATACCTATAAACAGTTGAACATAATTCTTCAAAACACTTAGAATGAGAAAGGAAGAGAGGGATTATAACTGAAGTCAAAGAAAAGCACTGCAATGGTGGTCCAAACGACAAACATGACCAAAGAAAAAGAAAGAAATAGAAATCAACGGAAACACTCGGATTCAAAAAGAAGAATGGGATATGGTTGGCATGCTTTGTAAGGAAAAAAAAAAAAAAAAAAAAAAAAAAAAAACAAATCTTATACCTTCATACCCCCCTACGTGGTTGAGCTGAAAAGGTTGAGATTCTCATAAGAGGCCCATCAATCTTACAAGGTGAAAATTAATAAAACTACTTGAAATTAAATGCTATATATTAAAATACAAGTTTCACTTTGTTGGTAACCTTAAAGTAATATGCCTCAGATCATATCAATATCTAAGTTTCTAGAAAGATGAAGGCAATCATAGATGAAGCACGTGTTCCAAAAACTAGGATAAACATACCCTTTCTTTTGAATAAGGTGGGGATCAAATTAGTCTCCGAAATTGACAAATTGGACCACAAAATGAGGATTATAAAAGAAAAATTAATCTATTTAAATCTCACCAACTCCAAGGCCATCCAACTGTATTCTAGACCTTATAAAATTGCTCCTGATTCATCTATTAATTATTAATAAGTTTTTGATTATTATAAACGAATAGGCTTGAAAAAAGAAATCAAAATGTATAAATAATATTATTACAATGGTCTAAAAGCTAAAGCATCGTGACCATATTCTCTTAATTATCATTTTTTTCTCTCTATCAAGTGGATTGAGTGCCTAGTGTATTTTAGACCTCCTAGGCTTGCTAGGTAAGGTGTGGAACAAATTAAAAAAAAAAAAAGATATCTAACAAATCATAATCTTGACGTAACAAGGATATGATTACATACTATACGTTCAACAGAGCAGCTAATGAAATTAGATTTTTTAAAAACAAGTTGTAAAGTGATTATTTCAGTTATATATGTATATAATTTATAACTATTAGGTATAAAAGTTAGTAATACATATTTTAATATATACCCATTAATAAATGTTATGATTATATAAAAATGCATTTGTAATAATCATTTTAATTTTGCCTTTTACATAATTTTTTTTATGTGGTCATGTTTTTGAAGCAATATCGAAATTAAGTTCACACTCACGGGGATACATGTAGACCAATATATACACATTTTGTCTGTATATCAATATATTAACTTTTGAATAAATGTCACATTTTTAAATTAAATTGATGCCTATTGACATGATTTTTCATGATATTTAAGTGGGGATAATGTTTATAAATTTGATGTAGAAGGTGTTCAAGCCATACTTCAATTAATTTATCATTATATTTTGATATATTTAAGGCCAGAAAAAGGCTATGTTGAACATTTAGGCATAGCACATTGACGTATTACTAAATATATGCTAAGTTTAACAAATATGACTTTTGGCTATTTGATTTAAAATTTTTGGGTCAAGTGATTGGTATTATGATATTTCTATCAATTTGACTAAAGTCGAGGGGTTTATTAATTGATCGAGATCTACTACAGTGATAGAGATTTATAATTCTCTAAAATTAGCAAGATATTTATACATAATTTTTTTTGAATGACTGCACCGTTGACAATATATATATATATATAAATTAATTTACAAAGTAATTAATGAAATGACAAGCATATCTTGATTCATATCCCAATTAAATCAATTATATTACTTTGCTGTAACAAAAATCTCTCCCCCCTTCTTCACAAGGCGACACCTCCACCCAAAGAACATGATAATGCTTAATGATGATCTTGTGATCAGAATCATAATATACATGATATAATCTTGTAATCAAAGTCATAATTATATATATATATATATATATACGTCTGCTTTAACCGACTTTATATATATTTGTTGGTGTATCAATCGTGTGTCATGATTCTTAATGAAGCACAACGTCCTTTGTAACGTCATCTCAGCACATCAAAGCTTGATCCTCTAGCGCTGGCTTATTAAAAGCAAATCGACAAAACCGCTTTACCTTCGCATGAGACAACTTAGGACTTCGTTTTTTAGCTAAAAAGGCCAACTCGAAGGCCCGGCAACTTGGCTTTACCACCCCCCTTTGGTCCCATCGAGTGACCCTTAGGTCTAGCCATTTTCCATCATGGTCCCTTGTTATCCTACCATAATGCCCACCACATGCATGCCCTCCCTTGTAGTCTACCTTTTCTTTAATTCCCAAAAGCACCCTTCATAATTGCATCCCAAGAACTTAGGGTGCATTTTCGTGGTATGTACACTATAGCTAATTACTTCGCATGAAGGGTGTTTATCAATTTGTTGTTGTAGCTGTGAAACTACTGCATTTACTTCGCTACTTAATTCAAATTTGAACGAAATTAATTCATTTTGATTTAAAATAAAGCATATGAAATCTAATATATATTTATATATCATTGTTATGCCTGTTTTTATTATAATAAAAAGGTTTCGGCTTCCTCTAATCTTAATACTATCATTCTTTGATTAAATTAAATAAAATGATCTAAGCTAATAAGCTAAATTAACATAAAAGTAAAGTATATTAATTCATATTGTAAATCTTAATATTCAAGATATTTTTTATTACACAATATTGTCACAAATGTTTATTCTTCACATTAAATATTTTACACATAATAAAGATAGTTTTTAAATCAATATAATGCATCTTAGAAATCCATCTATGTGTATAATTAATTAAATAGTGATACTAATCAATGTTTATTTAAAATCTTAAATTGATTCATCCATATTGAACTAAGAAAAAAATGGTTATGTTAATTCGATTCAGTTTGATTTAACACATACCAATCTGATTATTATTATTATTATTATTATTATTATGGTTTACTACAAACATTGAATTGACCCACTTTAAGATGAACTATGAAAAATGATATAGTTAACTAACATAGTCAATTTATGAAAAAAAAAAAAAAACAATTGAAACCATATATAGAATTAACAAGAAAATAATTGTAAAAGCTAGTACTTAATTACAAGAATCAAGAAATAATAAGAAACCTTATTTCACATGGCTTATAATTAATAAGCAACTTTGAGCTCGAGTCCTTTCTTCTTCTTCTTCTTCTTCTTTCTAGCACATGTGGTCACTTATTTTGTTGATCATGGCGGTCTATCTAAAAATGCACCCACCAACATTGCTCATGTGGGCTGAGAAGCTGATTTGAGATATCCGGCTTCTGAAAAAAAAAAAAAAAAAATATATATATATATATATATATATATATGTATGTATGTATAATTGGTTTAGCAATCATGGGTTTTGGTTGGCTTAAAGCCTATGTTTCAGGGGTGCGTGGAGTATTATTTTTGCTTGAATTGCTCGTGTGCATGTCCACTTCTAAAAATCATTGATGCTCTCTTTTTCACTTTAGACGAAGAATAACGATGCGAAACAGCCGTGCCGGGCTGGATTCCACAACCCATTTGATTAGCTCCTCCTAGTCAATGGCCATACAATTTCAATAAAGACGACATAGTATTCCTCTATATATATATATATATATACACGCATAATGTACATGACATGTGTCCAAATTGCATAATCGACTTGTTTGTGAGCGCGAGTCTTTTAGTCAAAAGCAACTTCTTTTGTTTTCTGAAATTATAACAATACAATGAAGAAAGAGATACTTTCCCAAATTATAAAAAAAAAAAAAAAAAAAAAGCTTAAAAGTGATATTAGAACTAGAAATTAACATAAACATGATATGGGCTCCTCAAATTTATCAGTATTAATAAAAATAATTAATTGGGTAGATCTCCTACCAGTTGATTTCCAATATAGAATATATATATATATATATTTCGAATTATGTAGATTTAAAAGCTTAGGTTGAAGTCCATAAATTTTTCTAATTTACAAGGACTAAGTTGAGTGCTGTAGAAGAGCAAGATACCATTAAGTCCTTTTAGGTAATTGAGAAAATTATATTTTGCTCACGACATTAAATCTATTATTTCTCTTAAAGAGAAAAAATAGAAAGTCACATTTTATCAAATTTTTTCTCAGATGCTATTAAAGACAACCTTAAGTCAAAATATAATAACGAAATTAAATGGCAATTTACCGGTTAATTAAAAGTTAAACTCATTTTGATGACTTAAGGACCGATAAAATTAATTAATTAATTAGAGGAAGAAATTAAAATATAAGTACTGCACGCATAATAAATGAGGTTGATAGAAAATTAATCTTGATGAATTAATTTAGTGTTCAATTAATTCTAAATTGAAACTCAAATATTATACAAAGAGTTCTATGGAGATAAACTACAGTGAGGCAGGCTCATACATATATAACTCATCAAGAACAATCAACACCATTGATGCTTTCTGACCAATCACAACACAAGCTCTCAAAACCTCATCACATAATTATATGCATCATGATCTCAACATAAATATGCTAAGCTCCTGACCCGAGCTCCCAACCGGGTTAATCATATGAAACGACTCCGAGTCAGCCGATCCAATAACTCGCTTAAAACTCGCTCTCAGATACATCAAGTCCCCTGATCCCTCCTCCGACGACTTTCCCTCCACAGGCAACACTCCGGCGCCGACCGACACCGACTGCATCAACTTTAGCACCGCTGCGTCGCTGCTCGTCATCTGTCGCCTCACGGCGAACCCAACTTTCCGGCCATTACAGTACATAGACCAAACAGGCTCCGAGAACAGTGACCGGCCGGATGAGCACCCGCCCGTGCCGGCGCTTTGCGGCGACCTCTGGCGGGTGCACTCGAGCGTAATTCTCAGTAATCCATGCTGCATTTCTCGAGCGAGGTAAGTCGTCGGAACGGCGAACTCGAGGAGTAGGAGAGGGGAGCTTTTAGTGTCGTCTTGAAGGCAGAAGCTCACTCGGCCTTTCCGGTAACCGAAGAAGGTGCCGGTGACGGTGGTGGTGGAAGAATGAGTTGTAGATGAATTAGCAGGGAGGTAATAGTAGTAGTCTTGATCCGAAGAGGAAGAAGAAGAAGCAGAAGATGAAGAAGATGAAGAAGAAGAAGAAGAAGAAGACTGGTGTTGCTGCTGGAAGCCACAACATGGGACCATGTACTCGACGAGTGACCGGAAAGATCGCCGGAAGCGGACTTCCCGGGTGCAGTCGATGTCGGTCGGAGAGTCTATGATGTATATAGGGCCGGCCCTTTGGCTTCCTAGATCGATCATCCTCATGGTTTTAAGTTAATCTTATGAAGCAAGCAAGCAATGTAAAGAGAGGAGAGTAGTAGTAGTAGTAGTGAGGAATAGTAGTGTTGAGGAACAAGAAGGGAGGCTTGGAGGGTATAAATAGGATAGGCTGGGGAAGAAAGAAGGAAAGAAACGAAAATAAAAAGTGTGAGAGGCAAAAGGGAGAGAGGGTGGGACGATGGGGGGAATCTTAAGCAATAATGGTGCCCACGAGTGGGGTGGTGGGGACAAACGGGAAGAGGGGTTGATTTAGATTGAATGGCACGCGTGGGCTGTGGGCAATGGCGCACTTGCACTTCTCCATTGGATTTGCAATAATTAGGAAAAGAAAATTTAAATAATATATCGTTAGGGTTTGTAATGACTCATGCCCACCCATTTAAACGTAGAGGCATGGATGAGGGCTTTTTGAATGTTTAGAGAAATTTTAATTGTAGTACGTATATATACCTAACATATCAACTAACATATAGTTCATTACTTAATGCTATTACTTTATATTGATATTATTGTTTAAGGATCGTGACTTATGAAGATATATTTATATTTCCATCTATCATCTTTAATTGATATTTACCGTGGACCATGTAGACCTCGTATGCTAGCCTTTGATATATATCTATTAATTGGGCCATTGATAAAAAAAAAAAAAAAAGAAATTGATAACTTAAGGTTATGAGCTCAATTAATGAAAATGGTAGGAGGCCTAATTAAAACTAGCTAACGATACAACAAGTCATTAAGATTTATGGGAAATTCGCTCTGACTTCATTAGTTGTAAAATTATAAGTACAACTATATAGATATAACTTTTGAACTGTTTATTGCATTTTGAAATATGAAATTCACTTTCATCTCATAATTATAAATGTATAGTTATAATTAAAATTATAACTACTAAAGTTAGATTAGTATTTTTCAAGACTTCATACCTCATGTCAAGGAGAAGGACTTAAATCCTAACCTCTTAAAAGTTGGGGCTAATTTAAGAAGATATGCCTATTATCTAATTTTAAGCAAAAAACAAAAAAGAAAAAAAGTAAATATGTCCTTGTACATTATGGAATATTAATTACTTACATATGTATAACAGTCTTTTGTAATTTTCTTTCTTTGTCATGGACTATTCTTAATGGGTGATCTAGACCTCATTCATATTCAATTATATGTTTCTCCAGCCATAAGTGTGGCTCGAGATTGAGATGAGAATCCTTCCTCTTTTGTTATTAACTTCTTTAATCAGCAATACGTGATGATCCATGCACCTATCTAGAATCTAGATTAATAAATTCACTAGCTAACTAGCTATAACAAGCTACACACGCACACACATACAAATAAACATTGGCACCTTTAATTCGTTACTTAAAAAGTATGCGAAAAACTGCAACTTTATAAAAGATATATGGGATGGAGAGAATGAATGTAGCCTAACATTGGAAGTGTTTTGCACTCCTAAGAATATGTAAATTAAAAAGAAAGGTGTATATATATATATATATCTGATAAAGCCCTTTAAGAAAAAGTACATAAAAAATTGAAAACCTCACCATATTAATAGCAAAATGAATGGTATATACATAGAGTAGAAAGAATCTAAACATGAGTACTGAAGAAACATGGTGATGCCGGAAGCCCCACCAAAATGACCTTTGTGTTGAAAGGGGGGACAAGATGAAATGTGAAAAAAAAAGAGAAGAAAAATTGAAATTATGCAATGTTTGTTCACTTTGGTGAGGGGGAAAGTAACTTATGATGTCTCCTGTTGCATCTTTGTACGCATATAATGTGTATATTTACATGTGTGAGTGTGCAAGGATCATCTCTACGCAAAGGCCTCCAAACCAACCAGCTCATTGATTTAGGGTGTCTTGATGGGTCACATCTTGGTCGGGAGCATCTTCTCATATATAGAAAGAAAACAAAACGACCAAATGTATCTTACTATTTGGTCCAGTCTTAGCATGGCATCCCCATGTGAATGGGTATGGTATATAGGGAGCACACATCTTGGTGGTCCTCTAGCACTGGTGCCATATAGATTTGAGTTAACCCTAGAGATTAGTTATATAAAGAACATTCTTTTATTTTGTAGGGTTATAGTAACTCTTAATCTAACTCTTAACTTACACTGTCATAGAATTCACAGATTTTTTTGCATTTGTTGCATTTGTCATATAATTGTTAAAAAGGTAGTGCTAACTTAATTATAATAATTATAATTTTTAATATAACTGTAATCGTTAATATCAAATTCAAAAGATTTTTGTGTTCACAACAAAATAACACAAAGATTAAAAATAATCACATAACACTTAATAAATTGAGATTTATTATTTCCTTTTAATTTTTTCAGCAAGGATGTGTAGATTTACAAATCCTTTTGATCTCTTAAACCCAATATTCACAGCACGACGGTGTTTTGAAATATCAAGAAGAAAAGACTTTGGAACAAGGATGAGAAGCAGCATAACAATGTGTATTTAATATGTTTTTGCAATCACAAAACAGTTACATTACTTGCTTTTAGTGGCTTTTGAGTTGTTGAAGATAAAGATACCTAATTTAGTCTCCTTTGATTAGTTTTTTTTTATCACATATAGATTACTTTTATTCTTTACTTTTCAGGAGAAAATAAATCTAATATAATACTCACAACATTGAATTATTTATTACAAATTTTAAGATTTGTATGACACCCATTCATCTAATAATTATAAATGTTACAAAAAGAAAATTAGAAATTTTTAAATAAAAATGACTCACTTTTAATTTTAAACAATGTTAAAATGACTTTTAACGTGACTTATCTGTCACGTCACGTGGTTATAACTTATCCTTAAAGAGTTCTCCTGGAAACTGACTTAATTACGTGAGGAAAATCACGTTAAGAGTCAGTTTACAAATTGTATGCATTAACTAAATAAAACAATAGATGTAAAGGTATTAATTCTTCTAGGCAGGATTAGTTTCAAGGAAATCAAGGGTTACGAAGTATACATACAACTGCTATATAATGCTGGTGCTTCACGCAATCATGCTAACTGTGCTGGTAACACTGTTGGTCGGGGACAGAGACATGCATCGCATGGCTTGTTACAAATATGATCAGAACGCAGAGGCAAGAGTCTGCCAAGTAAAGCGATATGAGATGTGAAGAATCAGTGCTGTGGTGTATGAGGTAAACGACTGGAGAAAGAACAAAAATTAAAAGCTTTGTGTGGTTGCAGTGGTGGGGTTGAGCTGCCGTGTGAGTGTTTGTTGCTTGGTGCCTAGCTGTTGCTCTTGTCACGTCAAGCGAAGACTCTTCTTTCAAAGAAACTTCATTCCCAGCTAACTAATTTCATCCGTTGATCTAATGATATTGCATGAGTGGCAGTACTACTGAGTCCATCAATTATAGTTCTTTTCTCCTCTGTCCTTCGATTTTCTTGGATCAAGCCTCGATGTGTATTTTGATCAACCCTATATTTTTCTCAAGGACTCGGGTTGTACCAATTTCTTTGAACACCTCTTTGAGCAATATTATTGAGAAAATTGTTTGTATCTGATGGGTGCAGGCCAACAAATTCTTTGGCATCACTCCTCAAACTTTCTTAAATTATTTTTAAATATTTTAAGAATTTACAAAAATTATGCACATTTTCCAATATCCTTAATACTATTCATGAAGGGGCACGCCTTCCTTCCCGCCCTATAATACAATACAAATAAGGGAGCTCCCTTATTCCATTTTTGGAAGCTCCTCTGCCCTCGGGTGCACCTCTTGGATATCACGTTGTCTGTCAGCTCAAATTTACTCTCCCTACTGGCTCCATCATCAAGGTCGGGGTTAACATTACCGGATGGTGCCCTCCATTTGGTTTGAGGGGCCTCGCTTTTGGCTCGGCTACTCATATAATATTGAAATGATTATTGCAATTATATTTTTATTAATATAACTCCAATGTTAAGAATCATTAAATAAAAAGTATACATCACCTCTTCATTAAATAGTTGTTTAACTAGAACAATTATTTTACTCTATAATATCTAAAATAAATTCGTTACCAATATAAAAAAAAATAAGCAGAAACAGCCAATATTATTTATATAACAATATAACATTACTCTAATTAATAAATATTTCTCAGAATCTTAAATGCTTGAAGCAATTGAAGTTAGATGCTAATGATTCTAATAGTATTCCGACATAAAATGCTTATCTCGATTTAGAGAGAACCACTACTAGTCTGACATTATAAAATTAATCATCAAATTGCAATTGCTGCATGGTTCCTATTAATTAATGTTTGGTGGCAAATCATGCCACCTAAGCTTGTTCATGCCTTGCGTTCATTGAATGGCATTAAGAGATAGCGCAGATGACAGTTGATAGATTTTGTCGTTCAAATGTTTATCTATTGGCAGACTAAAACCTATACAATATTGCCTTTATTGCCTTTAATTAATCAACCCTCTCGAAGCTTTCCTATGATTAGACATGTATAAGGCATTACTGTCTCAAATGATAAACTCTTGTCGTTCTAACGTATACAAGGACTTAGAAGAAATTGGCCAAGGAAGGGCTAGGAGAAATTGTTAGGTTTTTTAAATCATGAAGATTGACATAAACTTTTATTGAAATGTTTTCACACGGAAATAGTTAGAGGAATTAACTGAAAATGCCGATAATGTCATCAGTGTGCGTGTTTCCTTTTTCAGAGAAATAAGATAAATAATAATAATAATAATAATAATAATAATAATAATAATAATAATAATAATAATAATAATAATAATAATAAT
>JAJIYU010011063.1:0-15582 GCA_030144865.1 Tinospora cordifolia
TTGCTCATGCATACATGCATTGTTTTGGAATATTGGTTGTGGTTGACATGCTGATCTTTCTACTCACTGAGCCACGTGGATTTTAGGCTCACTACTCTATTACCATTTCAGATTCTTCAGTGGCGGACAAGGGAAAAGACGTAGTGATTGCCTGATTCCCTGACGATTCCTGTCCTAGTTCTTTTTGGTTTTCTCCTTTTCCTTGAGGTTGATCATTGTTGTACTATTCTAAACGATTAAGCATGTATTTTGGACAAACTTATGTAAATGAAATGCTTTCGTTTGAATTATTGCTTACTTTGGTTTTAATGATTCCAATCATTCTGATATCGTCCCATCGCATGAGATTTGCAAAAAAGAGCTTAACAGCAGTTGGGCGAACTCGTCTTGGTAAGAGGGTTCGTCAGGCCGCTGTGCCGGTCGGGCCGCCCTTGGCTTTGGGAAGGGGTCCCGACATTTTATTTCATCAAATTATCTTCATGTTCAATAATTTATATTTAATCTAAGATTAGATCTATTTAATTCAAATTACTAAAGAAATATCATAAACTAATTTCCATAATTGTTTTATTTGAATTTTAATTGAATAAAATATTTTTGTTATTTTCCATTTACATTTACGATTAACTAAAATTAATTTTTATACTTTCTAAGATTAAAAGTTCGCAATTCACACCTCGCGTCATCTTCTTCACGCAAACTACGCCAACGATGGACTCTCGCCCAAACGCGATCGCATTCCACAGCTTAATTCGCCGTCAAGTAAATCAATTCACGTTCAGCTACCAAAATCCCAATTACACTGCACCAAAGCCAAAGCACGGACTCCTTCTTTTTCCCTATTTTCAGTTTGTTCTTCAATTATCATAAAATCTAGATTCAAATCTCATTCATCATCTTCAAAACCAGTAACAGCTACAAAGCAAAGTCTGTTTTCTTTTTATTCATCTTCTTCCTCATTTCTTCTTTCCTCGTTGAACGCTGCCCGTGATTACAAGACACACCCAAAACTCCCCCAAATCGGATCCTAAATCCCACGCACACACACCAAGTTCGTCCTTTGTTTGTTTCTCCGATCAGCAGCACAACTTCTCCATTATGGTCGGACTGCAGCAATGTCCAATAGCCATTCTTCTCTTCTCAGTCCGGCAGTGGTTCTTCCCGTTCCCATCTTCTTCGTTTTTCCACCGTCGAAACCAAGTTCACAAAAACTCAAATCATCCAACAATTCCAAATTCTTCCTTCTTCACGGCCCATGTTGCAGCAACAAGTGCTAGTTTCTTCAATCTTCGTTCGGCAGCTGCAACACATATTTTTTTTGTTTATGTTCATTGTCCAACAGCCACAGAAATTTCGAAGTTGAAATTTCTTCTTCTTTACCATGCAGAGAAACACCTAGCAATATAATTCTGTTCTTCATTCCAAACACGGCTATCTCTCTTCTTTTCGTTCTTGTTTCTCTTTCTTCATTCTTCAGCTCGCCAATCTCCTTTCCTCTGTTTTCAATGCTTCTTCTTTGCATTGCTTCTTCTTCATTCGGTCGTTGCAGCAACGTAGCAACAGATCATCGTTGCTCTGTTTCCTCCCTTCTGATCGTTACCAGCAACTCGGATCCCTTCATCCTGCCCGGACTGCAGCAACAACTACACCCTTCTCTCGGCCAACAACTCAAGTCATATCGCTGTTTGTCCCAAACCAGAACACCATATTTGCAGCAACCCCTGTTCATGCAACCACGAGTGGCAGCTTCATTAATCCCCTTCTCACTCATGCTGCGCAGCAGCTTCCTCTTCGTTCTTCATCATCTTCTTCTTCAACGTAACAGTAGTAGAATTTTTGCTCCTCTGTCTTTGTTTCCCATCATGGTTCTGCAATAACGACTCCGAGCAGCTGCATGTTCTTCTTTCCTTTGTTTCACGTACCCCCACCAGCAGCAGTTGTAGTGGCCGCAGCGACAACAACAGAGTAGCGTTGCTTTCTTTCCCCTGCCTCACGCACCAGCTTCAATTCTGAGTTCTTCTTCACCGTCTGCAGCAAGCCGTTTCTTCATTCGTTCCAGCCATCATCCATCGTTTGCCATCCGTCCCACCAATTCTCTTCTGTTTTCCATTTATCTTCATTCACGGTTTCCTCTTCGTTCGAGCAGCAGCATGACAGAGCTTCACGGCTCTGTTTTTTCTTTCTCCCCTCTGTTCTTCTCATCAAACCACACCAACTCCTTTAGTTCATCTACCTCTTCATTAGAACACAACGCTCTCTTCTTCTTCACTGTCCGACAGCAGTTGCACCGGCCAGCAACAATTGCTGGTTTTTCCTCTTCTTCCTGCTGTTTTAAGACCCCCATCCCAAAAGTAGCACATCTTCATTTTTCATAGGCTTCATTCGGTAACAGGTCATCTATTTTCGGCTCACATCCCACCTAGCTGCAACTAACAAATTCAGATCACGATTTTTTTTTTTTTCCAAACGCAGCAGCTCTCTTCTTATTTTCTTCATTGTTCCAGACTGTTCCGACGTCTTCATCCAACGCACCACCCCTACTTTCTCCATTCTTCCGTCCATTTCCCTACTTCTCATTGACACACGCACTAAATCAGCTATATAAGTATATGTATACAATTTATTTTTATTTATTTACTTGTTTTTCTATACATCTATGAAATCCCATTATATGAATCCATATACCTGTATACCTTAAATTGTCTTAATAAACCTAACCCAATAAACCAAAATTTGAATTTAATTACTCTCCACACATTTCTTTAAAGCCTTATTTATTATTATTATTATTTTTTCTTTTCGTCTCAGCAAAAATCTTGGATTTTAGCTCATTAATAATTTCATCGACTGCTACTTGACTATTCTATCAATTTATAGTTTATGTCGATATTTAATTAAAACGTTACTCTAATTCCTTCATTATCATCATTAGCTAATTCAATTCAACCAATATCGATTTTTCGATTTATTAATTTATTCATTTTATATCCGCTCACGACGTGGCATGATCACGGAGTTATGGGGTGTTACAATCTACCTCGCTTAAATAAAATTTTGTCCTCGAAATTTGGGTTAAGTTAATTAGTGTCGACAAGCAGTCCATCCTTACAATGATCCACTACACTTCCACTGCGCCACTCTGATTCTACATAGAGAATCCTTTTAGGTTCTACCAGATCTTACCTCTCAGATTTATGAATACGACTAGGGTATTCATTCACCCACATTAGATTCATTGTTTTACAATGATACCATATATGAATTTATTTCTTCTTTGAAACCATTCTCGGATAATCAACTAAAATTTCCTCAAGTCCTTCCCATCACTGAGCGAACCCATAATGGTCACCACCTTCTAGATTCAGACATCATATCTTCCATTATCACTAGTAATTCTGGAATAATTACGTCCTATTTTTCAATGGAACGATTATGAACCTTGTTTTCTTCCTTAGCTACCGCTGAGAAGACTTATAGGTCCACAACTGTTGATGTAGTTTAATATAACAACTAGGATATCCTAACACATGTATCACACGCAACATTTTGAACATATCCATAAATTTTTTTTTTTTGAAATTTACTAATAATCTGGGGTATGCTCTCACCTGGGATGAACTTGAGCTGTTCATACATTTTCATTTTTTCTTCCTCTAGTAATCTCGCAGTTTGTGTGGTGACAACTGTAGCTTTCAAAATAAGGTTCTGGCACAGATGGCTCAAACAGGTACTTATCTAATTATACTGTTCCATTATTTCAGCCTTAGGCGATTTTGTTTTTACCAATGCCCTATACCGAGAGATCAATGGTCATTATCTAGAATTAACGACTGCAATAATAGAGAGTAGATCATACTGACCCGGAAAACGTGTGAAACATCCATTCCAAGAATGATGGTTGGAGCCTTGGAGATCTAGGCATTAGAAGGAGATTGTTCGATTGACAACAAAGAATTTAAGCCACCAAGTTTGGCATTTATCTTTAGGGGAACATTTGTTAAGTATTGATCACTAACCCTTGTTGGAACAATGCATTGAGTCACAATGCCAACATCAGCTAGACTTTCCTTCATCCACAAACCATATATAGCAGATGTCTTCCTCCCTGGTATCAAATAACGATTGAACTAGGATACTCTAGGAAGTTTGGTTTGTATCTGTTCAAACATCTGCTCAACTCGGACAGAGGGAGAAGTTCTCCTAGCCTGAAGGTTCTCTTCAAATATATCAATTGGTTAATTTACAAAAATTTCCTTCTACTCTCCACCTTTGATAAGATCTCGAACAAGACCACGTATGTCACTGCGAACGAAAAATGTACAATGGCTAGTGTTCTATCTTGTTGGTTGCATTTACTTGATCACACCTGTGGTGTCACTGTTAGCTACAAAGTTTTCACCATTTGCCCCCAATTTTGAGAGTAACCTTTAATATTTCTCTCTTTGAGACCTCAGCTATTATTTTTACTATCACTTCTTTGATCTGGCTTGTTTCTACTCTCTCCCAAGCACTCTCAACTGTAGAGTTCTGATGAGATCCGGTGCATTAGTGCTGGTATGATCGCACCCTTTATTTTCTTGTTCTAAGTCATTCTCACTTGTATTCCACCAATAATATGCCGGTCCCACCAATTGGTATGCCGCTAACGTCACCCTTCTATGTCCAGTCACTCCCATAGCCTTCAAATGTTGATTCATTTCGATGAGCCACCTTCCTACTCCAAAAGGATCAGTCACGCCTTCCAAGTTCTAGACCCCAACTTCTGGAATTCATTCAACAAATCCCGTTGCTCCCTTATTATAATGACTGATCTACTCTATGACCCCATACCTGTAGGCCTATCTATCTGATGAGTTCGAAGTTGTAGCCGCATCTGAGGCTCTAGTTGCACTGGTGACTGTACTTATGTTTAAGTAGGCACTGACAATTGTGGTAATGCCAATGACTGTAGAGTCTACACCACTTGTTCCACAAGTCCTGGAGTAATCTCCAATCTCACTTTCTGAGAAATCTCTGTTGTCAATTCCAGGATTACTAAAGTCTCTCAGGTCATTGCCACCCTCAACGTGCTCTCACTACCTAGTACAGGCTCATCTCTCACCTCTTGACATGAACAACGAGTCAAGAATTTTAACTTAGCGTTCCATGATCCATTCATGCTAAGTTGAAGGACAACGTTTATTCCATAGGTATACATATATGTTTTATGTTTCCTTTTGGTACCATACTTATCCTATTGACCACTCCTTCCTATACGCCCATGCCCTTTCTCGTTTTTCGTGCTAAGGTGACTCTAGGTGTATAGTCTCTAAGTTCTCGATTTGTCTCAGTTGTCTAGGGGTTTATGCTTCTAAGTCCGCAATATCTCGTCTATTTCTAGGTACAGGAGTTTGGATTTTATTACTTAAATAATCAAACTATGTATATAACAAACAATCACCCAACAAACAAACAACCAATGCACGCTAGCATAATGCAATCCCAAAGCTTCCATCTGTGCTTCCAGGTCTGTGTGCCCCATTCCACACTTGCCCTTCCACATAGACTTCCACCCGCAATTACATTACACCCAAACAGTGTCTCGATATCTATCACTGCACATGTATCACCATCTTTAACTAAGCTCTTGGTTAAAAATAGCGCGACAATGCACCCACAGACGTTTCTAAGGCTGACACAAGCCCCACCATACTGTACTGCCCCATCCCAGTACAATATAGTGCGTACTAGTTCAGCCAAAAAAATTGATCACTCACCAAGCATGGTCCGTCATTCTCCGAATTCAGGATTCCTTTATACCCCCAAATCCCTATGCACCCCATCCTACATAGAGACCAGAGATATAGGCTCCTCCCAAACTCACGTTTTGACCAAACAAGTGTGCGTTCAAACACGTTTTCAGTTTCTAACCTATGTCCTAAAAGTTTTTAATTTTGATTTATGATCCACTGTGCTCCCGAGACAACACTAATTCTCTACTTAGACCTACGGTCATGATGTTCAACTCCATTGCATTTCTGATGATGTTGTAGTTCTCGAATCAAACTTGTTCCTGAGTAAGGAGCAACCTTCAAGGACATCTTCTCGAGGTTGGGATCAAACCATCCGAGATAGTGCACCTTCTAAGAATGGCACCAACCCTCAAGAACAACTCTATAGAGCCAACCCATCGGGGGCACTCTTTCTAAAGAAGGCACCAACCATATGAGGATCACTACAAAGATAAACCATCAGGGGTACTTCTTCCAAGAAGGGTCGTTAACCTTCAGGGGTACCTTCCTCAAGAAGAGATCAACTATCGGGAACACCCCTCAGTATTCAAGTCACAACTGTAACCAGTGACTTAGGTACTTTAGCATCACTTCACTTTTGCCTAGATTTCTACCCATACTACCCTTTTTTTTTCAGAATCATATTCACGAAAATTCATTTTTTGGCGAAATTAAATCCGATAAAATTCATTTTCAGTAAAAATCAAATTCAGTGAAATCTACAATCCAGTGAAAATCATATCTGGTGAACTCAAATCTAGCCCAGTGTATCATATTACTGAGCTCTGATACCATATTTGTAACACCCCAATTTTCAACCGAACCTCTGTTCACGTGCTATCTCACATGTGGATCGTCGTCCGATGAAAATCAAGGTGCTACCTAAAAATTTTGTTCAGTTAAAATCTTCTTCTTCAAACTTAAATACATAATCATTCGTTCTCAATTAAAACTTTATATGGATGTTCTACACTAAACAATAGATCAAAATAATCTTTCTAATTCATTCACCGGATTTGGTAATGCAAATCATAAATAGTGTAGCGGATAATGCTTTAAAACTATTCATTCAACCCAAAATCGTTAAATAATGAAAACCATTGAAAAATAAAACAACCAAAGTCAAACCAATGTAAATACATTAAAACAATCCGGCATAATACATAAAATATAACCTCCCAGACACCTATCCCGGACGACCTCCCCATGAGGTGTTCAATCAGAGTGCTGGTTTTCTGACATAAGTCAACATACTTTACGTCCAAGTATACTTGAAAGATAAAGTGGGAATGAACTTGAAAGCTCAGTGAATCGATCCTACACATTACATGCATTATACAGACCCAATTCAAAACATTATAAACACTTTCAAACATTAGGCGTTTCAAACATTCATTTAGTTTAGGTCAAAGTCTATGACCGGAAGAGGATTGAGATGCCTCTCGGTATTCCCTGTGATCCAATCAAATCTTAGAGGGTTCCAATAATCGTCTAAAGTCAATCGACACTCACATTACAGCCTAAGAGAGTGTACTTATCGCGACGTCATACCGTCTGTCAAAGATTTCGAGCTATTACAGTCAGCTCCAGGTGGGAATACCTACGATCCGCCTTGTAGCTCGACGATCTCAAGTAGTGACATATAGGAGATGCCACCTCGATCCGCTTCAGGCTCGTCAATCATACTGGTACGTGGATTCTTAATAAACCATCGTCTTATTTTAGTTTTACAAACAATCTCAAACACATAAGGTATCATACAATACATTAGAGAATATAATTCAAACTATGCTTACAGACAAAATGTATGGGTAAGCAATAATAGCTAGATGCATATGCTCCTAGTCGTGCATGCCATATTTAAGTAAATTTAAGTGCAGGATCATGTCATGAACTTATTTGTCATGGGTTAAGTAATTCATCATATATCACACATCATTCACATAGGCCAACCAATATCATTCAATTTCCTAACAAGATTCTAATAACCTAGAACTATCTAATCAAATGCTTTGAATCTTAAATCCATATAATACAGATGAGCAAGAAAGTCATGCCCACCTGATTCGCCTATTTCCAGGGCTCCTTGGTTCTCTTCGAGATCCTCGATAAGCTAAAATATATAAATATGAAATTTAACACTTAATAGGATTACTCTTAAGCTTAACTAATTCCTAAAATAATTATGAAATTTAAACATTACTTCCAACTAATTCAGGATCATTTTAAAGTTCTAAAATTTGATATATTCTAATTAAAATAGTTTAACAGTCTTCTAAATTTCTTTAATTTGAAATTTCGACTTTAATAATTTACTCGCAAGCTTTTATCATATAATCAATGTTCTAAGAACATAATTGTTGTAATATAAATAATTTATTAACATCATAATCAATTTAATTATGAACAAAATAAGACTTCTAGACGTTCCTGCTGTTGCACCAGCCAGCAAGAATTGCTGGTTTTTCCTCTTCTTCCTGCTGTTTTAACACCCCCAAGCCAAACGCAGCACATCTTCATTTTTCATGTGCTTCATTCGATAACAGGTCCTCTATTTTCTACTCACATCCCACCTAGCTGCAACCAATGAATTCAGATCATGATTTTTTTTCCAAACACACTAGCTCTCTTCTTATTTTCTTCATTGTTCCAGACTGTTCCGGCGTCTTCATCCAACGCACTGCCCCTGCTTTTCTCCATTCTTTTGTCCATTTCCCAACTTCTCATTTACACACGCACTAAATCAGTTATATAAGTGTATGTATACAATTTATTTTTATTTATTTATTTGTTTTTCTATACATATGTGAAATTCCATTATATGAATCCATATACTTGTATACCTTACATTGTCTTAATAAACTTAACCCGATAAATCAAAATTTGAATTTAATTACTCTCCACACATTTCTTTAAAACCTTATTTATTATTATTATTATTTTTCTTTTCTTCTCAACAAAAATCTTGGATTTTAGCTCATTAATAATTTTATCGACTGCTACTTGACTATTCTATCAATTTATAGTTTATGTCGATATTTAACTAAAACGTTACTCTAATTCCTTCATTATCATCATTAGCTAATTCAATTCAACCAATATCATTTTTTTGATTTATTAATTAATTTATTTTATATTCGCTCACGACGTGGCATGATCACGGAGTTACGGGGTGTTACAGGAACTTAGAGAATTTTTATTAATTGTTGAATTTAAGTTTTTATAATCTTAGAGAATCGAATGTCTCGACGGAAAGCAAGGGAGCCCAGAAGCTCTATGGAATCAGGTGGATGTGATTTCCTTGCTCTTATGTATTATATAGATTTAAGATTCAAAACATTTATGTGATAGTTTTAGATTAATTAGAATTTCATTTGAAAATTTATTGAACATGTTTGATGTGCTTGGATGAATGGTGCTTGAATGATAATGCAGTTAATGACCAACAAATTCATTTCATGCTAGATTAATTCATGATATGGATAAATAGAAGACGTGCATTAGATAGTATTATTCATTCATTTGAATACCATGTAAATTGCATTGTCATTACTTTGATTATTTAATTTGAATTGTTATTAAATTTCATACATAAATTCCATTGATTCCTTATTAGGTTGTGTGATGTTTTTGTATGACTGAATTTGTTTGTAAAACTAAAATAAGACGAAGGTTTATTAAGAATTCACGTACCAGTGCGATCGACGAGCCTGAAGCGGATCGAGGTGGCATTTCCTATATGCCACCGCTTGAGATCGATGAGCTACAAGGTAGATCATAGGTATTCCCAACCTTGAGTTGCCTGCGACAGCTCGAAGTCTTTGGGAGATGGTATGCGCCATGGTAAGTACTCTCTCTTTGATTGTGATACTGAGATATGACTGATTTTAGATGGTATTTGAGATCTTCTATGATTACGATTAGATTGGATCAAGGGGAAATACCGAGAGGCATCTCAACCCTCTTTTATTTCAGACTTCGACCAAAACCAAATAAATGTTTGAAATGCCTAATGTTTGCAAGTGTTTGTAATGTTTTGGATTTTGATCTAAATAATGCATTTGACGTGTAGGATTGATCAACTGGGCTTTCGAGCTCACTCCCATTCTTAGTTTTTAGGAACATTTGGACGTAGTGCACAACATTCTACGTCAGAAGACTCGCACTTTTGATTAGACATCTCATGGGGGAGGTTGTCCAGGATAAGAGGCGTTAGAGGTTGTATTTTGATTATTTTTATTGAACCGATTTACAAGTATTTATTTTGGTTTTGAATCTCAATTGCTCATGTTATCAAATGATATTGTATATTTAACATTTATCGTTTTAATAAAAATTTTTGAAGTGATTCCGCTGCGAAATTGAAAAATTTATGATTTGTGATTTTCGATCTATGTATTTTTTATTTAACTGTGATAAATCCAGTGAATACAATGAAAGTTAATTTGAAAGGTTATCTTCTACAAAATTTTGTTTTCAGATACATTTCTTTGAGAATAGTTATCATCAACTTTTCATTGGAAATGATTTATGAACTTAATTTTTGAAGAAAAAGATGTTGACGGAAAGAAAAATTTTTCGGTAGCATTCTGATTTTCAATGAGCGACGATCCACACGTGAGGTTGCACGTGACAGGAGGTCTAATTGAAAATCGAGGTGTTACAATATCACAAGCTCTATACAACAAAATAGGCCACATGCCTCAATTTTCTTCATAAATACAAAAATGGTGAAACAATTTAAAATCAAAATAAACTCAAAGTCCTTTGGTTACCTCCTAGTGAGGCTTCACTACAACATCCACATGCCGGTCAATCAGTATACTCCACCTCTGCGAATACCTATAAAAGAGAATGGGATGAGCTTGAGAGCTTAGTGGATCATCCCTACACATCATGTCACACCTCGGCCCCCGCGCCGGGCCCTTCGTAGCTCTATAGTCGAGCATCGCGCGGCATCATAGCTCGATGTGTGTGCC
Organism: Tinospora cordifolia; assembly: GCA_030144865.1. NCBI lineage: Eukaryota > Viridiplantae > Streptophyta > Magnoliopsida > Ranunculales > Menispermaceae > Tinospora > Tinospora cordifolia. Next base: position 10,751 of record JAJIYU010011063.1, read on the forward strand.
CGCCTGAGCGCGGGGATGTGCGATTTTGTTCGTTTTTCGTTTCTTTTCTGTTCAAGTCAAATAATTTCTTTTCTTTGTTCGTTTCAAAGTAAAACAATCTCTTACACGAGGTTCATTGTGAAATAACTTTCAATATGTTTTCAAATAACATTCAAAATTACGTCACTAGAATTTCATAGGAAATAATACAGAAAATCAAAGTACCTGCGGAAGCTTTCAAATCTCAAAATATTCATCTAAAATCATTGAATGCATCACTATTGATTCATAATATTTTAAACTATGAAATATCTGTTCAACATGTACATAAACAAAATAATAGGTTCACTGGCCAAAGTTTCAAACAGTGTTTGGTAATATAAAAAATTCTATTTACACAAAATGATAACTAACTAGGCAACATGCCCATGTTCAAAATACATAAACTCTGAAATAAAGTTCAAAATAAACATCTCTAAAAACTCTCCACCGGTCTCCAGGTCGGTCTATCCTCACTGAGCGCCAGGCCCATGAGTACCTAAAAAATAAAAATGGAGTTAGCTCAAAAGCCTAGTGGATCTCTCCTACACATCACTAGCATTATACAGACCAGCATACAAAACATGCATACGGTTTCATTACATTAGGGCGTTTCAATCACTTAATTGATTATTTCGGTCGTTCCATGTGAACACTGTCAGGAATTAACCGAAAGGGTGAACCACCCTCGGTATCCCCCTTGTGGTCTTGGACACAACCAGGCGCGACATCTTTAGAAGTCTACCTCTGAGACCACAATCCATGAAGATATGGAAATCATATAGAAACTACTATGATCTTCCAAATCTGAGGATCACACAACCACTCGCAGTTTGGCCCGGTTTGGGAAAACCCACGATGACGCCTTGACTGCACTCTGATCATAATCTAAGTGATGCACCAGCGGACCGTCCATCGTTTCGGTACGTGGAGTTTTTAATAAACCATTAATCTTCTTTAGTTTTCCAAATAAGGTTTTCAAACCATACAACATAACATGTGCTATCCTATGGCAAACAAATCATATAAACCATTCAATAGACATTTTAGCAACTCATAACTCTAGAAAGCATATAACTGGACATTATGATGTCATGGCAACCATTCCAATCAGTTCACACATTCCTAGCATGATACTAAGTACAAGAATGTAATCAATCCTCACATTTCATATCCTATGCCCGCATAATACTAACGAGCAAGGAAGTCCCGCCCACCTATATATGCCGAATAAACCCTTGTGGCATTCCTCGACACTCACCACTAGTCGATCTGAAATCCACATTTTCAAATTCAATTCTCCAAATCTCTCAAAATCCCCAAACTACATTAATAACCATCATAGACATCAAATCTAGATGATTCTTATCAAATTCCAAAAAAAGGGTTTTTCCCCAAAAATTCAGATTTCTCATTTCATCGCATCAACATGCGAAACTACATTTATTTCCTTTCAAATTCAAAAGAGAACATATTTCAAACTAGTCACTACTTCAAAACACGAGCGGATAGAGAGTTATTACATATCAAAGGATTCACACATTCAGAAACCTTCCAAATAGGTGAAATTCTTCAGAATCCGTCAAAAACTACAAATAAATAGTTAAAACTTCCAAGATTCAATTTTAAATCATTAATTCCTTAGTTTAGAAGGAAGATTCGAGCGTATATGGTTCCGGATCGTCTGATACATCAAAAACCCTCAAACTGTCATTTTTGAATACCAAATCTGAATAAATATACAGATTTTGAATTGAAATGATTAAGAGGTTTAGATTCCTACCTTAGACCTTTGGATCCTCCTTGAATCAACTTTGGATCAATTCTCTGAAATTGTAGGATGATTTTGGAAGATTTAGGGGGTGAAATGACGTAATTATGGCTTGAAAAACATTAAATATCCTGTAACTACCGAGGTCGACATTTTACGGACCGCGGTCACCCATGTGACCTAATTTTTTTTGAATTTCTCATCTGATGACCACGGTCGCTGATGACCTCGGTCGCCAATGATCGCGGTCGTTGATGACCTCGGTCGCCAATGACCGTGGTCGCTGATTACCTAGGTCGCCAGTACAAAAATAATTTTTCAACATTTTCTCCAAGATTTTTCTCCAAATTCTAATACATGATACTATTTTATTTTGTTATCAAACATTTAAAACATGGTTTCACATATTTTTACATTTGTTTCATAATTTTTAAAAATTTATTTTCAATGTGTACGCATTTGAAATATTTAGGGTATTACACATCACTAGCATTATATAAACCAAAATCCAAAACATGCACACACTTTCACTACATTAATCATTTCAAACAGTCACTTGTTTTGTTGTACTCTAAGACCAAAAGAGCTATACTTCCGATGTCCCTCTGTGACACGAAATCGATCTTAGCCAGTACCGTCTCAAGCCACGATACTGTTCTCAACCTGTCACAACATCCAAGAATAGGTGCAATGGCGTACGATCACTACTCACCCATATGAGGATGTAATACCCTAGAATTTTGTCAAATAAATAAAAATAAATAAGTTTAATGAAATTAAATGAGAAAAGTTAAGAGAATTAATTTCGAAGATATTAAGACATTTTTAGGTGCAAATTATGAGTTGACAAATGAAAAATAATATGTTATGGAGATATAATAACATAAGAATTTTAGTTGGAAAGTTGTACATATTTTGATATAAAAAAGTTACCCAAAAATAAAAAATAATATGAAATATTGAGGTATAGAAATATATAAGAGAAATAAAAATAAGAAACCTTATTAAAAAGTTTATAATATACTAATTTCAAGAAAATTGGTTAATTCACATAGTCACACAAGAAATAAACAGTTGGAAAGAAAAATAACAATAGGTATAAAATAAAATAGACAAATAAAGCTTTAATTTGATATTTAAATAAAAATGTCAAATAAGTAGAGTTAATTATAAAAAAAATGACATTTAAGTAGGTCTCTGAAAATCAGTAAATTTATTTAATAAATTAAACTATTTTATTGAATGTAAGAAAATTAGTAAGTTTATTTAATCAATACATGTAATTTATATATTAAACTATATTATTTGGAAACTTAGGCGTAATTTATTGTGTAGTTTAATTGAATATATATATATATATATATATAATTAAAGAAAATAGAAATGAGAAATTTATTAGTCACATTATTCAATAAATCCTGATTAGCAAGTTATATATTTATGGGTAACAAAAGTAAAAGTGAAAAATATTATTAATCAGTTATTTAAGTAAATTATCTAATTAGCTAGTTGATTTGGATTTAATACATTACACGAAAAAAAATGGAAGGAAAATATATAAAATTTATAATTTAATTATACAATTGAAATATAATAGAAATTTAAATAAGAGATGGGAAAAATTTCAGAAAACTCAAATAATATAAATAGTAAGAAATTCAGAAACTGAAAAGAAATGAAATCTCAAAATAAAAATATAGAAGTATTAGCAAGTTTATATTATATAGATATAGGTTGAAAAAAAAAATTTAGCAATATATGAATTGCAAAAATTAACAATTAAATATGTGTATAGATATGATTTATATTAGTAAAATATAGTGAGCCAAAAAAATTAAAATATGGGCACACCGCTCGAAATATATATATATATATATATATATATATATATATATATATATATATATAAATTTCTTTTAGAAAAAAATAATAAAAAAATAAAATAAACTCCAAATACTTGATCTTGCTAATTTATATGCAAGAGAAAATTAAAAAATTGCCGTTGGACTTGCTACCCAAAATTACCAATTTTCACTCTCCAAAACTCTATATATAGGGCCTAGTGCTCTTATTCTTTTCATCCAAAATTAAGAGCATACTAGTCCTTCTTGACTCTCTCTGGCCTTCTTCTTGACAATCCCCTTAGTTTTGGAGTAATCTTGAACTGTTCTTGAGTGTTGAGAATTCTTGAGTGTTTAAATGCTTTGGAGTAACGAAACTCAGCCAGATTTTAGAGGTGTGCAGAGGAGATTTATTTTTTAAGGTGGAAGCGATTTCCCAAACTCCTATTCTACTTTTTCATTTTAATACGATGTTCATGCATATTTAATTTTAGTTTGGTGTGTTTATTATGTTTGAATAATATATTTTATTTATTTATTTATTTTTAAAAATAATATTTCAAATTTTCATATACACCACGAAATCATGTCATGATTAGATTATATGTGTTTAGATTTATTTTAAAACATGATACATACTACGTGTTTGCTTTCATGTTTTGAATATTTATATGTTGAAATTAATTTTATTTATTTTTCCTGAGCATGATTTATTTATGATTCATGATTATGAGATTTAGCAAAAGATGTTGAGATTAAGAACCACGTACTATTGCATTGAACATGAGGGTTACTGTGGATGTTCTTTACATGTGATTAGCTTACATGAGTGATGTCCCAAAATACTTAGAATATGGGTTAGGTCCTAAGTCTAATAAAATTTGACAAAAAAGATGTCTTTTAACTCAAGGGAGGTATTTTGTTTACTACAAGAAATTGATGATACAACAACGTCAATTCCACAACGTGTATCAACGATCGTTCTTTTAACGACCCGTATTTTTGGACATTCAGTCGACGGGTTCGATATGTATTTTTCTGTATAAATTAATGAATTATAAATGAGAAATACATGATTATATAAAAATATAAAATTTTTTGGCAATAGTATTAATCAAAGTGTGTATTAAATGGTAATACATGATTTTTGGTGATAATATTAATTAATAAGTGTATTACTTGAGAAATTAGAATAAATAAAT
>JAJIYU010011064.1:0-15564 GCA_030144865.1 Tinospora cordifolia
TGCAATATAGTTATAATTAATAATCGATTTATTAATTTTCTTTCACCCATTACTCAACGGATTAAAACCAACACATTAAATGTTACAAATTACTATTGCATCTGTTTATTATCTTAGTTTATCAATATAACACAGTTTTTAATAATATAATAAATCAAATATGAAGCCGTGAAACATATTCCTTTTACAAATTTGATGTAACCTGGCAATAAACAGAAGGAAATTAGGAAATCTAGCTTCCCCACTTCAATGCTTAGCTATCCTGCGTTTTCTACCAGGAAAAAATGGTGGTAGCATTAGCTAAGAACGACGCAAGCTTGACGACTACCTCACACAGACGGAAGATCTTTTGCTTAAGTCAATGGCGAGGCAGCAAAACAGAGCAATTTTCACACCTCCAATGCTCCATCCCACCAAGCCTGATGTTAATGGCGGGACCCATATTCCCACAAAAAGTTGAAATTCTTTTTATACCTATCTCATCAACCGTAGATTTAATCATATAAAAATAAATTCAATTGTTCAGTTATTTGTTTAATCTCTAGTTCACGTTTCAACTTCAATCATCTTAATGCTGCTACTTCACGAGCGCCCAGTTCTCCACACCTCCTCCTCTTCTTCTTCTTCTTCTTTTTCTCTGCAATGAAACAAAGTTTCTCTTGAGAATTAGAGAAGCAGCTTCAATATCAATGGAGAAATCAAAGCTTTTTTACATAATTGCCCACTTCTTGTCTCTTATTCTTATGTCAACAGCAGCGTTTACTCCGGCAGACAACTACCTAATTAACTGTGGATCAAGTGCTACTACCACCGTTGTCGACGGCCGGAACTTCACTGGCGATTCTTCCAGACCGGGGTCGGTTTTTCTAACTTCCGGTGGATCTTCTGTACCGGTTACAGAGCAAAGTTCGATTCCGGGTATATCTGCTTTGTACAACACAGCCAGAGTTTTCACTAGGGTTTTAAGTTACGAGTTCGACATAAAGAAAAGTGGGTTTCATCTGGTTAGATTTCATTTCTCTGCCTTTGTTACTCAAAATTATGATCTGGGTTCTGCTCTATTTCATGTTTCTGTTAATGGGTATGCACTTTTAAGCAATTTTAGTGTTCCTAGAAAGAATAACACCGTTGTGTTGAAGGAGTATTTTGTGAACACTCGTGATGAAACGAGGCTTGGTGTAGTATGCACACCTGTGGGAAGGTCAGGCTTTGGATTTGTTAACGCAATTGAAGTCGTTTCTGCTCCTGATGATCTAATTTCTGATAAAGCTACGTTTGTTAGCTTCAATGGTACTGCAGAGTACGCTGGTTTGCCGTCGTCTAAGGCTCTGGAGACTGTTCATAGGATCAATGCTGGCGGTCCAAAAATTACACCCTTTAATGATTCAGTGTGGAGAACTTGGATTCCAGATGAAGATTTTCTTACTCTGAAATCTGCGGCGAAGAATGTTTCTCGCAGTGGCCCGGTGAATTACCAAAGAGGAGGAGCAAGTAGAGAAGTCGCTCCTGATCCTGTTTACTCGACTGCCCAAGAGATGAACAAAGATAACTCCGTTTCATCTGTGAAATTTAATATAACTTGGGCTTTTCCCTTGACTCCAGGAAATAGTTTCAAATACTTGGTGAGAATGCATTTCTGTGATATTGTTAGTACAGCTCTTCATCAGCTCTATTTCGAGGTGTATGTCAATGGCTACTTGGCGTACAAGGATCTTGATCTATCTTCTATTACTTACAATATATTGGCAGTTCCTTACTACATTGATTATATAGTTGAATCGGGCAATTCAGATTCCATCAATGTTAGTGTTGGCCCATCTGATTTAAACAGTCCTTCAAAAGCTAATGCGATTCTGAATGGTTTAGAGATCATGAAGATCATGGGTGATGGAGAATCAATTTCACAAAGTGGCTCGAAGGAGAAACATATTGGAATTTTGATTGGTCCAATCTTGGGAGGCTTTGCTTTTCTAGTAGTGGCAATGTTTGTTGTCTTCTTGCTGTTTTCAAGGTGCAGAAAGAAGGAACTGAAACAAAAACCTGCGGAAAGCGTGGCTTGGTCTCCCTTAGCTATACATGGAGGAAGTTCATATACCAGAGCCTCTGAAGGGACGGGTTCCACATCTCCTGGCCATAATATAAATCTGGGATTGAAGATTTCTTTTGGTGAGATACAACTCGCTACAAACAATTTTGACAAGAATTTAATCATTGGTTCTGGCGGGTTCGGTATGGTCTACAAAGGGGTGCTTAGAGACAACACAAAAGTTGCGGTGAAGCGAGGTGTGCCTGGCTCTAGGCAAGGTCTCCCAGAATTTCAAACAGAGATTACTATTCTGTCCAAGATACGCCACCGCCACCTTGTTTCTCTTGTCGGGTATTGTGAAGAGCAATCAGAGATGATTCTGGTCTACGAATTCATGGAAAAAGGACCTCTAAAAAGCCATTTATATGGTTCAGGCCTGCCCGCATTGTCTTGGAAGCAGAGGCTAGAGATATGTATTGGGTCAGCAAGAGGTCTTCACTATCTCCACACTGGTTCAGCTCAGGGAATTATACATCGCGATGTTAAATCCACCAACATTTTGCTTGATGAAAACTATGTTGCTAAGGTTGCTGATTTTGGCCTTTCCCGGTCAGGCCCTTGTCTCGATGAAACACATGTAAGCACTGGTGTCAAGGGCAGTTTCGGGTATCTAGACCCTGAGTATTTTAAACGGCAGCAACTTACAGATAAATCCGATGTCTACTCCTTTGGTGTGGTGCTATTTGAAGTTCTTTGTGCAAGACCAGCCATAGATCCTTTACTTTCGAGGGAGCAAGTGAACTTAGCCGAATGGGCAATGCTGTGGCAAAAGAGGGGTATGCTGGAACAAATAGTTGATCCATTTTTAACGGGTAAGATTAAACCCGATTCGTTGAGAAAATTTGGCGAAACTGCAGCAAAATGTTTAGCTGATTATGGTGTTGATAGGCCAACAATGGGTGATGTATTGTGGAACTTGGAATATGTACTACAGCTCCAAGAAACCGGTATGTCTAGAGAACCTCATGAAGATAGCACTAATTGTGCATCTGAACTCCCAGTTCCAACAGTTATTCCACGTGCTTCTTCTACTAATGCAAGAATACAGGAAAGTTTGAGCAATGAGAGCTCTGATATATCCACATCCCAAGTCTTTTCCCAATTGATAACTAGTGAAGGTAGGTAGTTCTAACCTTCTATTGTATCATTTATATGCCAAGATAAGTTTGCCTCCCTCTTGCTGTAACTGTTTCACATTTGCCATGCTATTACAATCAAAGTAGTAGTGAATGCTAGATTCGATATTGAACATTGATAAATCTTTTAATTCAAGAGCTTGTTTGGTAGATAATCTTAAGCATAGGAATGGAAATCATGAAGAGTTTTATATAATTTTTACATATTTTTTTTTATGATTTTCATTCATATGCTTAAGATTATAACAAATGGCCCCATGCATTTTAGACTGGCTTGAAGATGTGGAAAGCATTTGAGTTAGATTTCATGTGATTCTTTGCTTGAGAAGAATAGCAACCAAGTTATTGAGGTGCCTTCTCATGAAGACTTAGGTTTTAATAGGTAGGGCTCCTTGGACTTGGTCTAGGTTGCTGTATGACAAGCTGTCAACTGTTTAAGAGCTCAGCATATTGACCAGAGACTGTAGATGGTGGGGGCACATGGTATGATTTTCCTAGAAATTTGACTTGGTAGCCGAGGTAGTTTTTTTTTTTTTTTTTTTTTTTTTTTTTTGGGCAGATACACACTTACACGGCACATACACACACCACATATTGAAGCCTGCCCACTTGAACGGGGATTCAAACGCCAGACCGCCTTGCTACGAGGGGATTGGCAGTAGCCGAGGTAGATTACAAAATAATTTTCTTTTTTGTGCTAAAATAAAATATGAGGAAAAGTTTTGATCTTTTTACTGTCTATGATTTGAAGGATGTGAGCATCTTCTTCTTTGAAACAAAATCAATGAGTGGAATGTTGATTTAAATTGACAACTGATGTAACCAGCAATGAATTCGCACCAACTGAAAATTAAGAATTAAATACCCTTTTTTTTCCTATTAATATCTTGATGTTCAGCTCAAAACTCTTCAAGTAACAGCCAAAAAACCCTAGAAGATACGGCACTTTGACCTTTAAATGCAAAGGGGATATTATTATTATTAGAAGTATAAAAAATCGTAAAACTGTTGACAACCCAGAATAAAAAAATATAAACCTACAAAAAAAAAACAGATAAAAGGACTTTTTTATTGTTTCTTAGCAAATAAAGGTGGAAAAACTATATTTAAAAAAAATTAATCGAATAATTTTTTTAAGATTTTTAAATGTAAAAAACTATGTCTAACCAAACAAAATCCTCGTGTTCTAGCAGTTGTCCTTTGCTCATTAGCCCAGTAGTCACGTATAAATTGGCCAATCGAGAATAGGGGTGTCAATATGTCCTACGGGCAATATTGACAATATTTGAAAAATATGCTTGTGACGAGTGGCATTTAATAATAAGAATACTTGCCTACCTTATTTTGAGTTGAATATTGAATTGTTTAAGGGATTAGTGCTACATGAGCATAGAGTAAAGAACGTTGGTAGTGATCAATACATGCACGGAGGTGATGTGGACTAATATAGGCACAATGGTGCAAGAGGTGAGTTACATTGGACAAACACTAGCTCACGAGTTTGAAATTGAAATGGTGATGGCAGGCATGGAGGTGCAAATATGTCAAGTTGCTTGAGAGACTGATGCTAAAAAGGCACAAGGTGAAAAACACCAGTATGATCTTATAGTGTGAGAATGATTTCAACTAGCAAATAACATTTGTTAATCCTTAAAGGGCACAATCATTGAGATCATGCTTGTTCTTATGGTAAAGATAGTGAGTCAAAGAACTAGAGTTCAAGATTGTTATGTTATTATGCTTTTGAAATGACTTGAAGTGAGATGAACTCACGAGAATCAGATGGGCAGAATCAATAATTGAACATGCATGTCAGTTTTTTTGATAATTCTCCAAAGTGAAGGCGCACGTCAAGGGATTACAAGAAGCTCTAACAATAAGGCAATAGAGAGGTCAAATATATCAAAAGAACTTCAATTGAGATCAGAATCTAGTGGAGTAACACTTGAGTATACTTCTGTTATATGGTAGGAACCCACTCAAGGTGCTAGTGCAAGTGATTACAAATCAAGTAAATGTAAGCCCATGATTACAAATCAAGTGGCATGCTACTACAATTAAGCTATTACTTTATTTTCATTTTGTGTTCAAGGTACTAGTGCTTAGAGGGAGTGGGTGAAGAGCAACAATAGGTTCAAATGCACACGAAGCTGCAAATGTAGAGTTGAGCTATATTAGGTAAATGTTTAAATCATTTCGATTGAGGTGCTAATTGTTTGAGGTATTGGTGCAAGAGAGGTACAAGGTAAAGATAGCAATGGGTTCAGATGCGAACAGAGGTGCAAGTAAGGAGCGACATCAAATTAACATTTAAGTTGTTCTGAGTATGCAGAGACATTCAAGACACTAGTGCTAAAGACGTACAATGTGAAGAACAAATGTACGATTGAGTGTGCATGAAGATAACACAGAAGTGCAAACTACATGGTTATCTGAGTATGATATTGAGACATTCAAGGAATTGATGCAAGAGATGCAATGGTTGCACAACGAATGTATGAAAATAGTTTACAAGGGCACAACTACAACGTTTCAAACAACATGGTGACTTGAGTATAGAGGAACTAGTGTTTGGTAAGCATAGAGCGAAGAACGACAATTGTGATTAGTATACGTATGAAGGTGCAAGCATAGAGGTACAATTGTATAGTTATTTGAGTACAATATGAGTTGTTTGAGGGACTTGTACTAAAGAGGCACAGGCGAAGAACAATAATTGAGATTAATATATGCACCGGAGTGTCAGTATATTCCTCATCAATATGTTCGAGGTACAGGTGCAAAAGTGCACAAGGGGAAGAACAAGAGCGAGGCCATGAAATGCACAGTGGTGCAGCATAGAGATGCATTGGATGGTTAACCTAAGAATAAGAAAGAAGTGATTCCTCAAGAGAGAGAAAGACATTGAACAGTTTAGTCTCTTAATTATATCTAAACATACACCATAACCTAATTAAAGGGTATATGAAGTTTTGTCTCAATCAAAATTTGTTTGATCCATTAAAAAGCACAGTATGATTGGTCTCATATTTTCATGTTGTCTTTTTTAAAATAAGCAAAAAGCTTAACATCTATTATAGGAGAAGGGGTAGAAGTCTAGTCTTCTAATTCAATCAACTAAAGAATCAACAACTACCTCATCTTAGAGGAGATGATAATAGTCTTCATAGTTTTGAATAGGTTATTGAAAGGCAAGCAGAACGAGACCTATTAAGGAGCAAGGTTGGATGTATGATGTTAATATGCCACCCACTTTCAAGTTGGGCATCTGAGCTATTTCAAGCTTTTGTGCTAAAGTGTGCCAGAAGGGATACTTGAGGGAGTTATCCAAGCTGAGGGAATGCATTCTTGAAGTCATCCACTCAATTATTGGTCAAGCATAATTTGAGGTGACGCTATGCAATAGATGTAAACGAGTTATTTGACAGTCCCATAAAAGATACTTAATCGGTGTTTCGCACAACAATGGCTATTAAAACTTCTGGTAGACCACAAGCTATGAGTATGCAATGACTAACTGAGAGTAAAAGTATTCAAAGTGTCATATAATTAATATTGACGGTCTTAACAATACATTTGTTGGGGGAGGGGGATCTTTAATTTCTTAATATTCTCACTAATCCATTTGTGGTCGTAAAACCAGTTTAAAAATCGAGTACTAAAACGGTATATACAGGGCATGAGTCTCCCAAATCGAAACAAATAATAAAAGTCTGTAATATTAGGGAGTCATTAAAACAGTTAGAACCAATCTGAAACTTCTGTGCAGTTAGTAAATAGATTGGAATAATGATGTGCAACAAGAAATAAAGACAATACAGGAAGGGAAATGACACAAGGAGATGTTCACGCAGTTCAGCTCAACAACCTACGTCTGCGGGGCCTCGCCCAGTTCAAGAATCCACTATAATTTGCAAGTTACACCAATACACAGCAGGTACTTTAACCCACAGGAGTACACTTCAAACACTGGATTCTAGACGAACATTCGTCAAGAAGACAGCTTCTTTGATCACTCAATAAAAACAGATTTCCTTCAGCCACCACCAACAATTCTAACTGTGTGTGCTAAACAACAAAGTAGAAAATGTTGCAGCTTCTCTGATCACTCAATAAAAACAGAAAAGAATAAAGATAAAGATGTTCTCAATAATACAATGATCTCTACAGATTTCCTTCAGCCACCACCAAGAGTCCTAACTGTGTGTGCTGAACAACAGAGTATAAAATGTTGCAGCTTCTTTAATTACTCAATAAAAACAAAAAAGAATAAAGATAAAGATGCTCTCAATAATACAATGATCTGCAACTCAATGATTGTCATTTGGAGTGCTTCAGAGTGATGAGGAAAGCTTCAGACACGATCAAAATAAATAGAGTGCAGAAACAGAGTTTCCTTTAGAGAAATAGATTCTGAAAATTATTTCTGGACAAATTGTTCAATATACTGTTGCGACAGTCTTGTTGGAAATTCAAAAAACTTTTCAGAACAGCAGCAATCCTTGATATTCTTTCATAAACTGTAATCTCCTTCTGATTTGAGTAGATTGAAAGCTTTTATTCAACAACAAGGATCAATGTCAACTTATTTATTTCTAAAAACAATTCACAAGGATTTTGCATTCTTTCTTAAAATATAATTGATGCAGATTTTATTAAAGAAACAGTTTCTGGGTTAAACATATTATATTTTGAAGAGAGATTTACATTAAAAATAATCTCAGAAACGTTTTTGAAAATATTTTGAAAAATCATTTTAGAGAATCAAATCATTCCTAACAGATATGCAATTTCCATAACAACATTTGATTTCCAGAATTTTCAAGATATAGAGTTTTAGCTTTAATGAGCAAGTTTTCAGAATTTTCATCCAGTTTTTAAAGACCAAACAATGCAGAAATTTGTTTCCAAACAAATACGCATGATCTTATTCTATCATCTGATTTTTTTTAAAAGAAAACCACAAGATATTGTATTTTAGTTTCCAACTTAATATATAAGATTCCATACTAAGAATATGTATCCAATATTAAAAAAGATTATGATCCATAGCAGGATGCAATGTTTTGTTTTCTAAAATTAACAGTAGCATAATTTTTCATATCCAATATTCTAGAAAAAAAAGTTTGAGCACAGAAGATTGGAATGCAAATCTGATATTCGATTCAAAACTTTCCACAAGAAGGATATTAATATTCAAAAACTGCATTTTTGAAAATATTTTATTTTCTTAAAAAGAATATGCAACATATTAGTTATAAAACAAAACATGGTATCCTAATAATAGCAAAATAAAATATTTAAATTTTACAGACAATATTTTAATTTCCTATCTCATTAGATATTATATATGGGATATATGATTTTCAAAATAATCTAAAAGCTAAAAATCTGTTTTAACAGATTTGAGATATGCAAACTTTCCAAAAATAAAATCAGTAATATTCATATTTCCGAATTTCATAATAACTTTCAGATTTCAAATATTTAGTTTTCTAAAAGTAATATTTTGATCTCTAAAGCATAAAAAATTATAAAATATTTCTAAAACATTTCAAGCACCAACAATGTCAATTAATCACGTTTTCTAATAAAGTCAAATTTAATCACAACTTATTTAAATTCATGATCTAAAAGCCTCACCATCACCACCAAATTGAATATTAGGCCAATGATTAGCTAAACTACCCAAGCTTGTAGTTCCTTTCTATCTCTTCATTTTTTTTATATATAGACTTCAACATTTTATAGGAATGGAACTAACCTAAAGTTTGAATATGACAACAACCTATATAAAGAAAATATGTTGTCAAATCTTATTGTAAGGATCTTCTCTTAGCAAATCAATATTTTTTTCCTTTTTTTTTTTTTGAAGGATCTAAAGGACAACGGTGCTGGTAAAACATAGAACAAATTTCACTTTACCAGAGCAGACACGTCTGAATATGATTGGATCTTGGCGTTATTCAGGATATTTTTTTCACTTCTTTTTTTTTCTTTTTACCATTAAAAGAACCACCACATCCTGCAATAAATTTTGTACACATCCATCTCTGGATAGACAGGTCAATTTACCCACTGAGTCCATCATTACATGTCACTTGCAAACAAAGATTAGTTAATTAGGTGATCAAATCACTTTAATTTATTATTATTCCCATCTTCTTATTATATATATTGAAAAAATATGAAACATCCAATCAATGTAAACCATTATTAATAATGCTGATTGATGAGCCAGTGGGTCATGGCTCCAGCAGACCGCTGCTGATTGATGAGCCAGTGGGCCTATAAAATGCCACTTGGCGTTTTTTAAAAAATGCCTTACACATGAAATTAGAAACTGCTCCTTCCAGTACATAAATAAATAGTAGCTAAGACAATAATTCTTCCCCACCCCACGCCCACACCCACACCAAATCTATCTTCCACCGCCCTTTCACCAACTTTACCCATAAAAAATGTAAATATTGCCACACGGAAAGAACAAAATAAATAATTCAGATTCCCTGTCGATAATTCCGGAACCATTGCCCAAGGTTTTTTTTTTTTTTTTAAGTGCCTTAAAAATTGAATCAAGAACGTACTGCCACCAACACGTGTCCTTAACACCTATACAAAACTCTCCGGCAATATTCATAATTTAACCAATGCTGGGAAAAAATCCCTTTTAATAAACATATTCAGATTCAGATCAAAGACCATCCTTCATCAAACATCCGAAAAAATAATCTAAATCCATACCCTTTTGCCTTTTCTTTCTCACACTTCACTTATTTCGCCTTCCCTGCAGTCTCCCACATCAATCTCCATATGCCCTTTCTTCTTTGACCCCAACACTCGGCAGCAATTCCTCCTCGGTGACTGCGATTTGGTCAACCCAATTCAAAGGTCAAAACCGAATCATACAAGAAATTAGTTAAATCAAGTTACCCAAAATTAACTAAAAATAAAATGAAATTACCTTGTTCCAAAGATTCGGGTTGGGTCTTTTGTACACAACAACCCGGTCTATACCCGCAGGATCAGCCATCTTCCACCTACAGGACGGGTGAGCCACCCGGTGCCTATCATACTCGCTGACCGTCCGATTACCCGCGGAGTCCATTCTGGCGGCGGACATGTAGAATACGAAAGGCTTCTGGCACTGGTTTCTGCTGACGGGTCGGGTGTTGAAAGCGTACGCGGTGTAATCTGCCCGTCTGTACCAATTTAAGAACGTTCTGGAAGGCATCTCCATTTCCCGGGCCGAGAACACGCCCCGGAATATCGAAACCGCGAACCCCCAGGAGACCGACACCGTCCATTTCCGGCCCTTGTCGTAGCAGATCGACTGTTGCAGCAGTCCCGCTGAGTCCAGCTTCATGGGCATCATCAGACGCTCCAGCGCCTGTACACGTGTCACGTTTGGAAATATTGGCTCCACCACGTCCAAGTGATGCAATGTCACTAAAGGTGTCACCGGATGCGCCGCTAGCAGCCCGAATAGGTTCCCATACACGTCGTACTGTATCAGAACTTCCATAATCAGTCTCTTTCGTTCACAAAAAAAAAATATTGTAAAAAAGCACTGCAGAAAAGTCGCAACTTTTGTTAATATTCCAAAATTATGATTGTAGATATTTTAATAATTATAGGTAGAAAATTATAAAAAATTATATATATATAACTCCAATAGCATTTTCAGCGTTCCCGTAAACAAATTAGTCTATTTTGTTTTCATCCGCAGTCCCCACTCACACTAAATCATGTGAAACAGAGCGGACCCCATTTATAACGTATCCAAGGACAGTAGCTGTAATTTAACCACTACGGTGCAGTGTGTGCAAACCTAGAAACAAAATCACAGCCGTTGATCTTCTTACAGCACAGATGTCTGCCGACACCGTGAATTAAGATACGATACGAGACAATTTAGTAGAACCACTAATTGATTAATTAATTAATTAAAACTCCCGTGAATCGCGACAGACCGAAGGTGTTCAATGGGAAAGTGATTTCGAGAATAAGAATAAGAATGTGATGAAGATAATAATGAAACGGACGGACCTGATGAAATCCAAGCTCCTTGGTGAGAGGTACACCGAGCTCAGCCATGCAAGCTTGCATCCGATCATCAGAGCCGTACAGTCCAGGATATCTCTGGATACAACGATCTTGCATTTTATACAGAGCTTTAGCTAAAGGATAACTAATGGCGAAACCACCCCCACCGTACGCCATGCCATAAGAAAAGTAAATATTCTGCAAATGGCTTTCCGATAAGCTTCCGATGTAATAAAACTGGTTGTGATCGTACTTGGAAAGAACCCTAACCAGATTCTCCGCCACAAAAAACGTGTCGTCGTCTCCCATCACGAACCACCTGACGTCTTTCAACCCCAGCCGAAATGTTTCCGACACGATACGCGATATCCGAATAGCCGACCTGTGTCCTTGCCGGTTCTTGTACGCGAACCTGGACGTGTCCGACGAGATCTTCACCGGCGGCAGCGATTCCTCACGTCCAGTCTTCACCGGCTTGTCTAACCACACGATTCCTCTCATTTCCTCCCGTTTCCACCATAGCTTGATATAATTCTTCCTCTGCTCCCAAAGATTTGCCGACGCTGCGATTCCGAACACAATGTGCTTAATCTCTGTTTTCTCCGATGTTTTCGGCGGCTCCTCTTGTCGGATTGCAAGAACCGTTTGATTAGATATTATCCGAGTTGAATCGGAAGTTGAGAAGTCGGTTGTGATGTTGTTTCCGGAGAAAGAAGAGGCTGTGTGGTGTCGGAGATGGCTCAGAGGATCGCCATAGTTGTCGCAAGGACGAGAGGAGGAAACGAGCTTCAGGGTGTAGACGACGTAGGTGAGTGAGACGAAGAGGATGAGCCAGACCATGAGCTTGGGAAGAGCTCGTGTTGGAGACGCAGGAACTGCAATGGGGGTTCCGGCTGGACTCCGGCCGGCGTTCACCATCATCTGATCCCAAATTAGTTTCTCTGATATGTCCTTGTGCGTTCCTTTCATCTTCTTCTTCGATTTCGATTATCCGCTATAAGCCGACTGCGACCGCAAATCTGAACAATGGATTTAGTACACCGACATTGCCCAAGAAGAAGCCTTAATGGCATCAGCTTTGATGAATCTGCTTCGACTTCCTCTCCTGATTTCAGACCCCACATAAACCTCCCCTCCCTAGCTAGATCGACACTTAGCCATAAAAGATTCACAAAGAAAATTTTAACAAAAGCAAAAACATAAATTAATAAAAATAAAATTCTTCTGGAGATAATAATGCAAGACCCAGAGAAAAATATCAAGAATTAGAAATGGTGAAGAAAAACAGATCGGGGACGAGGGCAGAGTTGAGATTTCAGAGGACGCCAAGAGCAGCTTGCATTGCTGCCAAGTCGCGCCTTCCTGCCAATAATACGCGTCTAGAGAAGAGGGGGAAAAAGGATCCCCAAATATTTATTATCTTTCTTTTTTCTCCAATTTATTTATTTATTTACTTTTTTTTACAATTTTACTAAAATGACAAGGTTGTCCATTCTTTATTTACCGATTGAATAGATTTCAATTATACAAAAACAGGAGTCGCGTAGCGTTGTCTAACCCCTTGTCTCCTTTGCGTCCACGTGGCTCTCTCCTTCAATAATTTAGCTCTTTTTATGTTTTTGAATAGTTCCATAATTGAGCCTTTTCTTTTCAGATATAGTAGAGTTTCCCTTGCTTTTTTTTTCACAAATAATATTATAAAAATAGAAAATACTAAAATATAAATAAAAGAAGAAATACAAAGCAAATAATCAAAAGGTAACAATTTTTGTATTGTTTTGAATGATTTTTATGATATTACAAGAATCCTAAGTTATAGGGTATATTGAGATATTACATTAATTCACATACTTATTACAATATAATGAATTAATCTATAAATCACAATACAATGTGTGAATATTGATAATTCATACTATAATACAATGTACGAATATTCATATCACAATACAATGTATGAACATCCATATTAAGTCATCTATTTATAATATTTCCCTTTGATATTGATCCTTACAAAGAATATGTTACATTAAAACATTACTAATATAAATAACTCAGCAAATATATATATATATATATTAATAAATAAAGGAGTACAATATTCTTACATGTAAATTAAGATATTTTCTCATTAAAAACCTTACCAAAAAAAATTAATGGCATAAAACTTTGCTGGCTAAAAAGACCAAAAAAAAATACAGTGATAAATTAATAATATTTGCAATTTTATTAAAAAAATTTGAAATGATCCATTCTAACATAAAAATCAATTTGCAACAGGTAACATCTTATTAAATAAATATGTTAAATATTGCTTGAACAATTTTATTAAATATCAATTTTACCATGAATAAAATTATGTTTGCAAGTAAACATAAAAAGGCATATGACAAAGAGTTGCATATTCAACAGTTTTTCTTTTTCTTTTTCTTTTTCTTATGCATTATTAACTTGTGTTCATCACTTTCTTAAAGATAACATGACGCATATTTGTACCGTCTTAATTTGGTATAAAGCTATATTTACTATCATACTAATAATATATGATTTTCTATATGGAACAAATATGATCTTTAGAATCAACTAGTACTTCATTGTTTTAGTGAAAATAATCTTTATTGATGTTACATTTTTATAACATTTAAGAAATAAATAAGAAGTTTTCTTGAAAATTTGTCAATTTATAGGTCAACAAAACACTATATTTTACCAATCCTATATGATCAATTCCTTTTCGTTTCAATAAACTTTTCAGTCTTAATAATAAATATATAAAAACAAATAGTGTATATGTAACCTATAAGAATGTTCATATATTAGTAAATACAAATTTAGGGCAATTATATATAATAGTAAATTATTTATGTGTAACAATTAAATGAATTATAGCACTAGTAAAGTATGTTATCAAGGTATTTTAGATCCTTTAGGGATCATCACTACAAAAATTTCTCATAAATCCATCAGAAATTAAAAAATTTATCACAAATCCATCGGAAATTTTTAGGGTTTAGGTATTAAAATCCATGACAAACCCTAAATTTTTACGTATTAAATATTATTTATGAATAATATATTTTTTCAAGTATATCTAACATGATTCACCTCTTTAGGCATACTTAGACTTATTGTTGAAATTAGTTTTTGATTTTTCAACAAGTGTAACTATATGATATAACTTATTACTATTATTTTTTTTCATATCGACATTCATTTATGATTTCATATTCTGTAATATCAAAAGGACGTTCTTAAAACATTAATAAAAATAAGAGAGGTAACATGATTTACATCTCTTTTTTTTCATGTATATGAATTTTATAAGATGCCATAGTAGAAATTAATATTTATTTAAGGAATATTAATTTACCAAATTAGTATTTTTTGGGGCACACGTGTGTCTATCTCTTAGATGTAAAAAATCAAATTTAATTTTTTAGTAAATGTCTAATTTTTTTAACTCGAATTCTCTCAAGAAATATGCATGTGGCATGCATTTTTAAGGTTATTCACACATTTTTATTAAACTTTAATTTTTTTTTTCCATATAGACATTTGTTATATTTTCTTCTTATAAAAGTTATGTTATTCATCTCAATCAGTCAATCACATTTCAGATGTATCACAAAAATATTTACATGTTAGATATATTTATTTGCACATTATTAATCTTGTGAACTCTTAATTTGTATTTGACAATTCACCTTTGATATTTTAGTTTGTAACTTCAAATTACATTAACAATTTTATATCATTATTTTAACCTAGTATTCATTCCTAAAGGTAAATCTTTTTTTAACTATATAAATTGTGTAATTGAGGTTATCAAAAAATTTATTTTGGCATCAATTTTAAAAATATGATTGAGAGTTTAAACTTAGGCAACCTTCACCAAAATATATATTTGTATCAAACAACTTTTAGTTTTCAATTACAACATATTTTTAATGGACCTCATACAATGTTACAAGAAAAATTAGAAGTTTTTTTAAAATTTTTATATTTTGTCCAAAAATAAATGAGAACATCTTTCATTATTCCACATCATTTTGTTTCCATATTATATTAAGCAAAATACAAAACATTATTTGTCACTACAAACTATGCTTATTTTTGAATTTATTAATTGCTTTTTAAGAGTTATCAATAATTTTTTTCAATCAAAATTTTTATTGATATTTAATAGAGATCAGTCATTTAGTGATAAATATATCCAATCAAAAGTATAATTATTGTGGCCCTTAAAAAACCCAATTATGCATTTTATATGCTAATTTATTTCAATAATATTTATTT